>KZ451890.1:1201117-1235636 GCA_002786265.1 Apostasia shenzhenica
GAGCAATTAGCGGGATTAATTTAATTAATTTAAAGTTTTGAAAATATTAAGTGCACCTGAATTTAAATCAGAGGAAATTGATTGTCATTAAAAAAAAATTTACGTGCAAAACATAATTTTGCCTCATTTTATGCAGGTGTGTATGAAGAAGAACTTTGAGATAATTTTCAAAGGTTTGGAGTCCAGAGAAAGGGGAGGTCATCGTGATGATGAAAGAGGGGGAGAGATCGAGGGAGCGGGAGATGCATGGAGTAGGTGGTCTGCTGCTCTGCATTGGCGATCTGCTGAGCGACGTTGCAGACGACGGCATCGCCGACGGTGACCGTCAACTGACATCTGCTCCATCATCGCCTTCTTCGTCTTCTAATGATTACCTCTCGCTCTATGCCCTTCAGGGGCTCTTTCAAGTAATCCTTACGATAACCCTATCCCAACTTCTGCCAGGATTGATTTGATTTGTATCTTTTCATCCCTTAAACTCATTTGTTTGTCTTGCCTTTGATGAAGAAAGTGATACATTATTGATAGGGTTATTTTCTTGGCATAACTTGTAGTTTCTTCCGGTCAGTGCAATGTCTTTTTTGCCCTGATAATTTTGAACTCTAATTTTGGTCCTTGGAAATTTATTGTCCTGTTTCCGCTTGACATAAGTGGTAGTAATGTGGAGAAATTAAATGGGCTTTTAACGAAGAAAGGAGAGGGAAAGCCCTTTTTGAGGACCTTAAGTAACTTGTATATTCATGGGGAATTGTTCATGCTTGTTTATAATTTTTGCAATGTAGGAAACTAGCTAAATTGAGATATAGTTTGAGTGAGTGCTTACACATCGAACCCTCACTTCATCACAATCGTCCACGTGGTTCCCAGGCAACAATCTTAGCATGGCTCCTGGCTTGAAAGATGCATTGCCTGTGGTTATGAGCTTGGCAAGGAATATCGTGGGAAACATGCCCACAAGGACAATACTAGGTAGAAAGCCACAGGGGACGACTCTGGGTACAAATTTGATTTCAATGACCATGTGCGTTGTTCAGCATCCCGATGTTTGGTAGTTGCGTAGCCCAGCATTGCTAGGCATAGCCATCTCTTCAAGTAGCAACCACAATCTTCTAATATATACTTCATTCCCTATTTGCATACATGGTGTAGGAAGGGAAAACTACATGGATGAAGTATGCACTCTATCCTCTAGGAGGATTTCTCGTGCATGCAGCACCAGGATCTCCGGGTCATCAAAGGAGAAACATGAACAACCAGAAATTGTTGCAATTTCTACTATGTCGTACTATCTTATTGCAATCGCTAGCTTGTCTTAGCGTTTTTTCTCTGTTAACATTTTAGTGTCCTCACACATGATCGAACTGCAAACCCTCAATTTACAAGATGGTGAGTAGGATGCATAGCCAAGCAACTGGACCCATTAGGAATGAGGGTCAGGCTAGCGCTTCCCCTCACACATTAATTAGGAGGAGGTATCATCCTCCAGTAGTAGGGCTCGATTCAGAGCCTCCTCTCCTTTTGTTTGTGACCAACAACTTGATGACATTCAGTGTATGTCGCTTCACTTACCCAAGCAATAGCTAGGTTCATCTAAGCTCAAACAGTCAAACAAGTCCTAACTTTGTCTCTGGTTGCCCAAGGGAGTGGACTCACTCCAATGTGCATCTTAGAGAGATGATCTGCCACACATCTCCTCTTGCAAACTCCAATGTACCTCTTAGAGAGGTGATCTGCCATGCTTCTCCTCTTGCGAACTTCAGGCCCTTGAAGCTGGACTTTATCGAGGAAAGAATAACACCTAAGTGCATATCCATTGTCCAGGATTTTGAAACGTTGATTCGATATCTCTGCCTTGATTACTCCACCAAGTGCGTCCTCTTTGTTTCCATGCTGAAAGGCTTGACCTTCACTTCGTATGTCCAATTCCTTTAGGTACATATTCATTCGTATAGGCAATTGAAGTTGAAACTTATCGCCTGCTTTTTTGAGATGACAAAGATTGCTCTCTCCAATGCCATCCTCGCAAACATCACTTATATGTGTGTATCTCTCTATATATAATGCTCTTCTACATGTCTATTTCAAATTTTTACTCATGGAACTACCCAATTAGTATATCATGACCATCTTATGACCGTGTCAAAACAGAAATAATAAATTTTCCCCTGATCCTCAATTAAATTATAAGGGAATTGTATATGTCACCTTTAAATTTCTTTTTACATATTTAACCTTCTAAGTTAGATATTTGCATATGTCGCCTGCTACTTTGAATGCATAATATAAATTGGATCATTGCATTAATTGTATCAACTTCTACTTCTTTAACCTAGTGAAATTTATGTTACCTTTTACTTTAAAAAATGCATAATTTTAAATTAGTCTCCTTTTCATTGGGTTATAATTCATTGAAGTTTGCATGTCTACCTTGAATGTATTTGTAATTATGTATCATATGTGTTGTTTCAGTTGATTATTTCTATTCGTTTTTGAAATTTTTGAGTTGAACATAAAGTGTGAATTGTTGTCAAGTCTATCCTTTTCCTTGTTCCTGACGTATTTTATCTTTTGTTTACTTTTATGATTATTGGGAACCATTATTGTTGAATGTTGTTACTTACAACAACCATTTAGCTTTGATGCATGAGCTCATACACTTGTTTCATGCTGATCCTATGCTAATCTAGTATGAGTTTACATTAGTGCAATAGTATTAAACACTGCACCATCATTGTGAGCTTTTTTTATAATCCTTATCTTGCATGGTTTAAATTTCATTGGTTCTTTAAGCATCATTGTTGTAGACATCAGTTATATGAGACCAATATGTGGGTGTATCATTAAAAAGAAAAATCATGTATCAAGTTCCATGTTCACGTTAAAGACGTAGTTTCATCTACATCTAATGGTTTTATTAAGCTCAGTAATTGTGCACTTAATATTCTTGCTGTTGTTCAAGTATGTTTTTGTTACAGCCCTTGGCTTCAATCTAAAGAAACTCCCTTGCTTTTGCATGATACAGGAAGACTACGATTTCTTAATTGATGCGCTGTTGGGAACAGATCACTCATGGACGACTTCAACGCTTAATAAAGGTTTGATGAATGGTTTTCTCGCAAAAATTCTTATTATCAGGGATTTTATCTCAGTACAATATACATGTTAGTGTTATGTAGATTTCTATATTATCTAGCAAATTTGTTTAGTTCAGTGTATTATATATTAATGTGTTAATTGTTATCGAAATTCAGGGATCTAAAAGTAATTTTTCCTTAAAATTGTGGCCTCCACCTTCACCGTCGGTCCGTCACGAAATTAGATTCTCATCTTTTTAATTTTTACTTCTTCTACTTCGCTACAATTTTTGGTCAATTTATAAGGAAGGTGACATCCATATGTCACTTAGAGTGACAATTTTGTCATATTTGTAATTTCTTATACATATTATTAGATAAAATAATTATTTTTTCCAAATAATATGACATAACTTCGTAATAACACTAAACAAACACCCTCTTAATTAAGAGTGTATCTTTGTTTCAGTAAAACATAATTGATTTTGCTGCTCATGTTGTAGTTATGTGCTGCTTTAGAGAAAGCTGACAAGTTGGTCCTCTCTGCCAATTCAAAAATGAACCTGCTTCTGGAAAAGGTTCAGGTGCTTGAAAACATTCTAAGACGTGGTGATGCAGCTGTGATGAAAGCCAAGGAAATTGTACAAGTACCCAGGGAGGATTAGCAGCCTTGGAGCATTTATTCAGATTAGTCAGATGAGAATTAACCTTTTGCTGTCTTAGTGCATACTCTGTTTAAGAATATCAAATTCAGTTAATAGCTTTTTTTTTTTCAAATTCAGTTAATAGCTTGCTAGTTCATGTATTAATTATTGGTTTGAAATCAACTGTGACAATTTCCATGAGTCTTTGTATTCGGAATTGCCATCGGGTTATGTGACTCCCATCTTCAGATATCCTGAATTTGCAGCAATGTTTTTTTTTGTGGTTCGTAATTTTGACACTGGACATCCATTAATTTTCGGCAATATTTTGAGAATAACAATAGGTTTACGTCAATATGACGAATACAGGATATTTGAGCCTTGAGTTCATTTAAAATCATAGCGTGAGGAAAAAAAGATGAAATGCAAGTAATAGTCATATTAGAAAACAAATATATAGTCTAGAACTGACATTTGATTTTAGATGCTACTTTCGAGTTTGACTCAACATAAAAGGAATAGCTAGATTGGAAATCAACATTCTTAAAAAAATATAAAAAATGAAGAGAAAAGTGAGTGGCATTAGATTTGAAATCAAGACCCTTATTGTTCTTGTACTCATTATCATATGATAGGTAATATAATGTGAGAATTTATAAATATTCTTGTATGTTTTCGAGTCAACCTAAAAAAATGATTTTGAGCAAGTCACTTTTAGATTTGAGCTACTCTTTGTTGAGTGCATATGAGAACTGTTCAACATTGAATAATCAACAAGTTGAGTTGTTAATAATATAGAAGTGCTAGCTCTTATTTATTAGCCCCAGTTTTTGGATTGAAAGGTATTCACATTTATGTATTAGTGTCAATTTGGTTTTCCCTAAGATGACTTCCTCCTAACACGTAGCATCAAAGTCAACAATTCAAATGAGATCAAGTCGTTCATGCATTAAACTCCCATGAGTAGGACCACCATGGTTGAGTAAAAATTTCAAAATTTGGTAATTTCATGGTTTAGGTGGAAAGTCTGCTCATAAAAAATTTCAAGAGCAAGTAATCCCTATACTGATGCTGAATGAAAATTAATAGTGATATTTTAATTTATGATTAGTAAAAGTAATTGACAAATTATTTTAATTAAATGCAAAAATATTTTCTAAATAAATTATATGATGAATAAGATTTATAAATTTTGTAATCATTTCAAAATCAAAATTATATAAGATCGATGATAAATAAAAATTTATCAGTTACATTACGACACATATTTTAATTTCAATAAATAAGGTCTGAGGTTTTTCTCACAAATAAAATTCAACAATAATTTTTTTTCTTAAATTTAAATTTATGATCACATAATTGAAGCTAAAGATCAGGCAGAGTAAATTTTATTGAGAACAAATGATTAGTGGTTAGTTGAATTCGATGAGAAATTATATGGATGAAGATAGTATAAGTCCAAGGAAAGGTTGACGGGATTGAACGTGATTATGTCGCCATGTGTGCTGCGCTCTAGACTAATGAATGATGAGAGGCAAAGTCGGAGCATCGAGGACAAAGTCGAGAAGCAGCTGGAGTTGGCGGGCGAAGGCAAAGTCGGAGCGGTTGCGCGGGCGGCATCCATGTTGCTTGCGGGAGCGCATGCTCGTAGGCTCGCAGGAGCGCTGTTCCTGGGGGGAGCGTTGGTCGTGGGAGCGCGTGGGAGTGCGGGGGCATTGCTCGTGGGTGCTAGCGGGCTTGCGAGAGTGAAGATGCGTTGCTCGTGCGCGTTAGTGAGTGCGGGGTGCATGCACTATTACTGCTCGCGTGCATCACTCGAGCGTGTTCGCGAGGGCTCAGGTTGCTGGCATGGGCGAGTGTTGGAGACAGGCAAGCATCAAAGGTCGAACGTGGGTGTGCATCGAAGGTAAGCGTGCGTTGGAGGCAGGCGATTGTTAGGGGCGATTGTCAGAGGTGTTCATGTGTTAGAGGCTGGCGAGTGTCAAAGGCAAGCACACGTCAAAGGAGATAGATCGGGTGGTTCAGAGAGAATTGAAGATGTGAGAAGTTTTTTTTTAAAATAAATATGGCAAACTAGGCTATTTAAGGATTTTCGCCTAATGCTATCCTTACCCTTTCCTTCGCCAGAATATCGATCTCTTAACTTATATAAAGACTTTGAGAAAACTCAATCATAATTTTATTCATCAAAATAGGTTATCCCCATATAATATAAGGCGACTTCTATATATAAAAATCTTATGATAAAATTTGAAAATACAATACTAAATGTTAAAAATAAAATGTCAAATAAATCTAAATAAATATGAAGCTAATTCTATTACAATAAAATAAAATCAGCTCCAAATATGACAAGTTTTCAAATCTCCCAAATCTGCTCTGAATCAAATCAAATCTGATAAACCTAATATGAAATTTTTTAATTAACTTTAATCAATTTAAATTTGAATTTTGATTCAACATGTGATATCATTCTGCCTGTCAGATTCAATATTGATCTATGTTCCCACCACGTACCTAGCATACAATATGGTTCTTTGTAGAAAATTTTGTAAGTTGGGACACTCCTAACAACATCCAAGGATGGTTGACTCTTGGTGGCATACACTTGATGGGTAAATGACCTAAGTGGAGGGAGAGTAAATCCAATATTGTGGATTCTCATGTGATGGTATGGGAGAATTGTTGGGATGCACATGAAAATTATCCTATATTAAATAATCAATAATAAAGTTGAGCTGTTAATATAGAAGTCCTTGCCCCTACCCATTGGCCTAGATTTTTGGGTTTAATGGTGTGCACGCTTATTCGTTAACCTTAATTTGGCCTCCTTAAAGTAACTTCCCCATATGCTATAAAAAAAAAAAGTAACTTCTCCCTTATTTTTTTTTGCTTTTGGAGAAGGAGAAAGGAAGGAAATATTTTGTTAGACTAGCTACCTTACTTAACATAAATAGGTTGAGAAGATTTTTGCTTAAACAATCAAACACGACAAATACGAAAGAAAATAAGGTTTTTTTAACTAGAAAACTAAAAGGAAAAAAAATCGAGTAAAAACCTTGGCAAATATGCACATGCTTACATGATTATCCTAGAAAAGAAAATAATAAAATTCCAGTGAGATCCCGCATTTCTCTGGACTTTAATTTGGACTAAATACTCAAATGAGATAATGCAACCTGTTAACACACTAAACACGAGAATTAGTCTATAACAACTAAATTAATTGTTGTCATCAAAATCAAAGTTCATTAATGGAGAACTTTATAGAAAGTCTTATGCCAGACCCTTCACCAATGCCTGAGGCCTGATGAAGCTCAAGAAATTATGGAAGCTGTTCACAAATGGGAATGTGGAACCCATGCTCGTGGCAGAAACTTGGTCATACGAATCCTACGCCAAGGATTCTTCTAGCCCAACATCCACAAAGATGCTTAGTCGTTCGTGGAGAAGTGCTCTAAGTGCCAGTACTATGCTGACATGCAAAGACAACTTGCCGGATATCTCAGGCCTATCAACTCATCTTGGCCCTTCGCTGTTTGGGGGCTGAACTTTCTAGGCCCAATGCCTACTACTATAAGAAGCTACTGGTGGATTCTGGTTGTCGTCAACTATTTCACGAAATGGATTGAAGCTAAACCACTTACTCAACCAACTGCTCAGAACGTTGAGAACTTCTTATGGGCTAATATCATCTGCAGATATGGCGTGCCGATGGCGATCATACAGACAACAACACTCCATTCGCCAACCAGCGAATTTACGACTTCTGTGCCCAACATCAGATCGACCTCAAGTATGCGTCCGTCTGGTACCCTCATACTAATTGGCAGGCAGAAGCTGCTAACAAAAATATTCTGAATATTTTGAAGAAGCGCCTCGACGGCGCCAAAGCCCGCTGGCCAGACGAGCTACCAGGCGCTCTTTGGGCTTACAATACTGCTCCCTCCGAAGTCACTCAAGAGTCACCTTTTTCTCTATCCTTTGGAATGGATGCTGTCATACAGATTAAGCTGGAATACCTCTCCCCCGGAGCAGAGGTTGCGGTAACCTCGATCCCAAAGATCTGCAAACTTGGGTGAATGAAAACGATGATTCACGACGAGTTGATCTAGACCTCTTGAAGCAGAAAAGACAACTGGCAGTGCTCAAGAGTCTGGAGCATAAGCGCCGGATTGAACGATATTTCAACCGCAAGATTAACGCCAGGGCTTTCATTCAAGGAGATTTGGTGCTCAAGAGACAACTCCTTGCTGGTAGCAACTTGGGAGTTCCTAAACTTGAGCCCAATTGGGAAGACCCTTACATCGTGCGTGAAGTTGCAGGACCTAACGCATACTATCTTATGAACTTTGATGGCACTCAACTCCCCAGAACATGGAGCGGAGATGACCTGAAGAAATTTTACGCCTGATTCGAAATGACAACCTATCTTTATTCTCCCTACGCAAGAATTCTTTATACAGATTCATTCAAGAATTCTTTGTACATATTCAGTCAGGAATTCCCTGTACAGGTTCATTCAGGAACTCTCTGTGCAGATTCATTCAGGAATTTATTATACGGATTCAATCAACAAATTTTGGGACATTCTTTATCAAATATACCCGGGCTCTCTCGAGAAATGCGGGATCAAAGCGGAAGTCCTCCTTCAATCAAGGGATCCACTTCCCATGCATGCCTGATCCCATTTAACCTCGGTGACTTTGTCCAGCTTCTCTCGCAGGGCTTTATTATCAGCCTTCATCGCGCCCATTGCAGACTTGTGCACTGCAAGTTCCTCCTGCAGTTTAGCCTTCTCCTCTTGTGCGACATCAAGCTGAGAAGACTTCATTGCGAGCTGGACTTTCAAGGCCTCAATTTCTTTATCCGGTTGATAAAGCTGACGACCTTATTCCAGTACTTGCTCCTCTGTCCTTAGGGCCCTGTTAAAAGCCACTAGCAAGCGAGCGAGTATCTACAACAGAAAAAGAGTTAGCTCACGAGGACAATCAGGGGAGAAGGTCTGAGAGAGAATCCTTACCGTAGCTACCCTATTGGCAAAGCCTGAGTAGAGCTCTGGCGTCGAGGTCCTCTCTAACTTCTCCTCCAAGTTCTTTGTCACCAGGCCGCTTCCCAGGGCCAGACCTACTTCTCCTCGGTAGACGCCACATTGGTTCGCGAACGGCAGGGAGATGACGGTCAACCTTCTCTGATCTTCTTTTGTTCTCACTGCAATCCTTATACCTTCATTCCCAAAGATCCCGGTGAAATTAGTACTGTAAGGGGGCTCGGCGCTTTGCTGCCAATCATGACACCCCTCTGCAGCAAGACTTTCCTCCTATGCACCTTTCCCTTTCTTCGCTGGGGGCTTTGGGCTTGCGCCCTCGGAGAGACCCCTTTTCTTCTTTGGACCCCGCTGAGAATTAAGTCCAGGCAGGGGCTCTCTCCACGCCACACCTTTGCGTGAAGTTCCCCACCTCCAGTGGCGTTGTCACCATCAAAGGAGATGTTAGGCAGGCTACTTAGTGCTTCCAGATCGCCGCACAGCTTGTTGTTGATCAACTGGACTCCAGGGAATCTCAACCAGTTGTGCCACAGGAGAGAGTCATCAATGTAACCTTTGGGGGAGAAGACACTTCTAAAATTATAAATTTATCCTCTTCTATGAATGACAAGCAGCAGGCGGAGATCACTGCCTTGTTTATGGGTACATCGACGTCTTTGCTTGGTCTCCCAAGGATATTTCAGGTGTTGACAGAGCCGTCTGTGAACACCATCTGAATGTGCCCGATACCGCTACTCTCATAAAACAAAAGAAGAGGGTTATGGCAGGAGAAAGGCAGACTGCTATCGAAGAAAAAGTCAATAAATTGCTCATAACAGGCTACATCAGGGAAGTTCAATACCCTCAGCGGCTCACCAATGTCGTCATAGTGAAGAAGGCCAACGGGAAGTGAAAGATGTGCGTAGACTTTCGTACATTGAACTAGGCCTACCCCAAAGATACTTATCCTCTCCCACACATCGACACTATGGTGGATCGTACTTTCGGATACGAGATTATGAGTTTCCTGGATGCTTTCTCCGGATACCATCAAATCCGGATGACTAAGGGAGACGAAGAAAAGACTGCCTTCATCACCGACTTCGGCACATATTGTTACAACGTCATGCTTTTTGGCCTCAAAAATGTTGGCGCCACTTAGCAGCGCATGATTGATGCCGTGTTCAAAGGTCAGAGAGGCAGAAATCTAGAGGCATACGTCAATGACATCCTGGTGAAAAGTAGAAGCATGGAGGGACACCTCACAGACCTTAAGGAGGCACTCGACACCCTCCGATGAAACCCAGTGGCTGTACTCTTTCTCCGGAGAAACCAAGTAAGGTGGTTCCTGCACGGAGGAGGTTTGCTTCCTTGAGCCCCATCTGGAGGAAGGCAGACTCGAACAGGATGTCAGTGGCACTCCCAGAGTCGAGGAGTACATGAAGAACATCGAAATCGGCGATGCGGGTGGCGACGATCGATTTGTTGTAGAGGTTGCCCTGCTGGGGGAGATCTTCTCGGCAGAAGGTGAGTGGGATGGAGGAGGCATGCTGCTGAGAGATGCCGCCGACCTTGACCACCTGGTGGTGAGCGGCGACGGGATCAACGCTAAGGATGACATTGATCGTTCTGGCGGGAGGAGGATAAGGGCGCCCCGGCTGACTGGGGCCTGGAGATGGCAGGGCTTTAGCAGGAGCCCCAGTATCTTCGGGGGCCTTCCCTTTCTGGGCAGCGTTGAAGGTCAGTGTCATCTGCATGAACTCCTCGAGCTTGCCCTGATCTGCTAGTTTGTCGAGCAGAGATCTTAGGCCTTGGCACTTGTGAAGCTTGTGCCCGTAGTTTTCGTAGAACTCACAATAATTGTCAAGGTCCACTTCGGCTGGAGGCGCTGGCTTGGGTCTGGCAGGTCAGACCCAACTTTATTTTATGACCACCGCATAGACTTCAAGAAGCGGCCGAGAGAAGAAGTGCTTCTGGTGCTGGATGTGTCGCGGTTTCCCCTTATCTCGACCACAACCTTTGGCCATATGCATCATTATGGTCGGGGGTTCATTGCCCCGATGTTTCCTCTTCTTCTCCTTCTTTGCTCTAAAGACACCGAGGGGAGAGGACTCAGCATCCTCGAGGAGCATGAATTGACTGGCCCTGGCCACCAGCTCTGGGTAGCTCCAAGGCTTGGCCAGTTGCAGGGATTTAGACAGATCCCCAGTCTTGAGTCCCCTCCGAAAATTATGCATGGCAACTGTAGGGTCGACATCTTCAGCTTCTGCCGCGGCGGCGAAGAAGCGGTTAGTGTAATCCCAGAGGCTTTCCTTCTCACCTTGCATGATGTTGGCTAGCACCATGTCGAAAACGACCATTCGGGTTCGGCTAATGAAACGGGCGACCATCTTCCATTTCAGATGTTTATAGGAGGAGATGTGACCCTTGGGGAGCTTGATAAACCAGCTAAATGCCGCCCCTTTCAGAGTGTTTGCCAAGAGGTGGTACTTGGTAGCCTCATCTGGTTGGCGATAATGGACCGCGGCTTCAAACCCTTGTATATGCTCACGGGGGTCAGTTGCGCCTTTGTAAGCTTCAAGCCGCGGCAGCCTGAAGTCCTCTGGGATTGGGGCCAGACGGATGGCGTCGGCACAAGGAGCATTGCCGTCCATTGGCCCGAAGAAGGGGTCAGGCCCATGGTGGGTCTGAATGCCTGGAAAGAGAGGATCTCTCCCGACGAGGAAAGGGGAAAGCAGGTGGAAGGTGGGTAGGTTGTGGTAGAGGACATGGTGGAAGTTGATTCTAGTGGATCTTCTGGAGGTGAAAGGGGCATTTGGGTGGCTGAGAAGAGCTAGACGAGTGAATGGAGGGCGCCGCGACCGACGGGAGAGGGCGAGCTGCCACCACCGGCGGAAGAGGATCTCGGGCCGCCGCAGCTGGCAGAAGATGATCACGGACCACCACAACTGGCGGGAGAGTTTCAGGAGCCGCCACGACCGGCGGAGGAGGAAGTACTGATGCATAGACTGGCTGGGTTTGTGTGAGAATCACGACTTGTTGGGCTGTGAGGCCAGTGACTAGGTCAGTGAGGTTCACCACCATCCCCTGAAGTTCTGAGATGCGGATACCCCTGGAGGAGGAAGCAGATTCGGCGTGACGCTGAGAAATTGAGGCTGAAGCTTTGTCGTCCGGCGCCCGAGTGGAAGGTTCACCTGCGTGCGCACTGTGGGCAGCGGAGTTAGTTCTGCACATCCTAGCCACCATCTTCTCAGCGTCTCAATGAAAGCACCAGAAGATGTTGACGTGAGATGTAGGGGATCCCAAGAAACACTGAAAAAGAGGGAGAATCCCGAGAGACGGTGACGCGCAGAGGGGTAAACCTGTTGATTAAGGCTTAAAGGAGAGAGAGAGAGAGAGAGAGAGAGAGAGAGAGAGAAACAGCCAGAGCAATACACAGAGGTTTAAGGTGGTTCAGGGAGGAGTTTCCCTACGTTCACCTGATAATCACCTGAAGGATTTCACTATGAAAAAAGAATAGTTATAGGGGCTCATTCAATGCTTAGAAAGAAAGAAAGAGAGGGAAAGAGAAAGAGAGAGAGCTCCTCAGTTGGGGCTCTCATACAATGTGAACAAGGGGACCAGAGAGTCGTCTATGTTCTGGTCGTTGTTCTCCCTTCTCCACCTCCTCTTTTGTTGAAGACTGTTCAAGGGTATTTGTAGACGGTGGACTGTACAGCTTTGTCCTGTTTTTCTAGAAAAAATGAGGTGAACAAACTCTGAGCTCGCGTTGCTTGTTGGCCGCTGGAGGGACCAAAAGCAGCAAAAGGGGAGCGTGATGTTTTAGTATTGGTGGGGCTTCTGGGGATTCGTGAAAAGTGGAGCATGCGGGTCCTTGATTTGCGGGTCTAAAAAAAATGTCTTGTACGGGGAATGACGCAGTCTGGCCACGCCGACTGTGACAGGTACAACTGAGTAACATTGTCATCGATGTTAGCGGGGATGGTCTTGGCTCGTCGGGGACGAGGCTTGGTTGAACCCTCCTGGCCGAGGTTTGATCGAGGTTTGACCGAGATTTGAGATCTACGAGAATAAATGAGTTAATTAGTAAATAAATAAAGGTTAAATGCTAGCTCGGCGCCACGTGTACGACAGGGATGCAATGCTGGAACCACGTGTTAACAAATACAATGAATAATAATGGAATAGTTGTATAATTGATAATCTTCAATTAAAATAATTTGATATGTAATAAGTTATTTTCTAAATTAGATATTTAACTTAAATTCATTAATATAATAATAAATAGTTATAAAATTATTAATATTTAATTCAAATATAATGATATGCAATAAATTTATTTCTAATAGCATCTAATAAGTTGAAATATGTCTATATACTACAAAGTAGATGTGCAATTACTAGTATTATATTAAAATTCAATCACATGCATCAAGTTTATACCTAAATATTTATTTTTAGTTAAAATATTTTGATATGATAAATCAAAATTAAGTAATTTTGAGTACTTAAGTAAAATGCCTTGACATCGAATATATCTTTGTGTAAATGCTAATATTATTTACAAATACATTAAAAATAAGTCATCAAACAATAGTATAACTATTTTTTATTCAGTTAAAATAACTTATTATGCAATAAAATATTCTTTGAATATATGTATTCGACTTAAACTCTTTGATATAGTAGTGAATAGCAATAAATTACTGCTGTCCAATTCAATTATATTGATGTGTAATAAATTTAGCATCTAAAGCATCTATTAAGCTTAAATACATCATTGTTAATGAACTAGATGTATAATTACTGATATTATTTTAAGATTCAATTATATGCATTGAATCGATTGTTAAATATATATTTTCAGAAAAACTACAGCGATATAATAAATTTAAATTTTTTAAATGATAGTACATTATTAAAATATTTTGGTATGAAATAAATCAATGTCTAAATGCTAGTATTCTTCTCAAATACAATGAAAAATCATCGAATAGTTGTAAAATTGTTAGTATTTAGTTAAAATAAATTATTATGCAATTAATCATTTTCTTAATACTTGTATTCGACTTGAATTCAAAGATAATACAATGAATAGTTATAAAATACAACTATTCAATTCAAATATATTGATACATAAAAATTAGTATCTAAAAGTGGCTAATAAGTTGAAATACATTGATATGCTATCAGGAAAATATGTAATTGCTGATATTACATTAAAATTTAATATGGGTCGAATAGATCGCCAAATACTTTTTTTTCAACTAAAATACATTGATATAATAAATTAGAATTATTTAATCCTAGTACTTAGTTAAAATGCCTTAATATAGATTGGATCAAAATTTAAATACCTGTATTCTTTTAGATATGAACAAAAATCATTGAATAGTCGTACAATTATTAGTAATCAATTAAAATAACTTATTATGTAAGAAATTATTCTCTAAATACTTGTATTTGATTGAAATCTTGATAGAGCAATGAATTATTGTAAAAATATCACTATTTAATTCAAATATAGTGACATATCACAAATATATTTCTAGAAATGTCTATTAAATTGAAATACATCGATATACTTTTACATAGCTATATAATTGATGGTATTAAATTAAAATTCAATTATATGCATCAAATATTTTTTTTCAACTAAACTACATCGATATAATAAATATAAATTATTTAAATATAGTATTTTGTTAAAATATCTTGACATAGACTAGATAAAAATTTAAATATCTGTATTCTTTTTAAATATAATGAAAAATTATCAAATAGTCATAAAAGTTTTAGTACTCAATTTAAATTACTTATTTTGCAATAAATTATTTTCTAAATACATAGTTTTAACTTAAAATCATTGATATAACAATGAATAATCATAAAATTATCACTATTCAATTCAAATACATTGATTTCTAATAATTCAATTAGAAAAAGTATCTATTAAGTTTAAATACATTGATATATTATAAGAAGCTGTGTAATTACTAGTATTATGTTAAAATATAATCATATGCATCAAATTGAATACAAATACGTGTCTCCTATTAAAATACATCGATGTGATATACATAATTTGTGTAATTAAAAGTACTAAATTAAAATATTTGATATGTAGTAGATTGCTGTATAAGTGCATGTATTTTAATAAAATTCAATATATGTTTTGAATTGATAGCAAAATACCTATTTTCAGTTAAAATATATTGATATAATAAATTTAAATTATTTAAATGCTAGTATTATATTTAAATATATTAATATAGACTGGATCAAAGTCTAGATGTCAATATTCTTTTTAAATACAATTAAAAATTATCGAATAGTTATAAAATTGAGTGTCTTAAACTAAAATAACTTATTATGCAATGAATTATTCATTAAATACATTTATTCAGCTTAAATTTATTAGTTAAATATATATTTTCAATTAAAATACTTTGATATGACAAATTAAAATTAAGTAATTATGAGTATTAAGTTAAAATGCCTTAACGTGAAATAGATCAATATGTAAATGCTACTATTCTTTACAAATAGAGTGAAAAATTATCGAATAATAATATAACTTTTTGCATTCAGTTAAAATAATATATTATGCAATAAAATATTCTCTAAATACATATATTCAACTTAAATTTATAAATAAAATAATATTTTTATCACTATTTAATTCAATTACATTATTGATGTATAAGAAATTTAGTATCTAAAAATATCTATTAAACTTAAATACTTTATTATATAATGAAATAGATGTGTAATTATTGATATTAAATTAAGATTTAATTATATGCATCAAATCGATTGTCAAATATATATTTTCAAGAAAACTACATTGATTAATAAATCTAAATTTTATAAATGCTAGTACATAGTTAAATGCCTTGATATGAAATAAATCAATATCTAAATGCTAGTATTCTATTCAAATACAAAAAAAAAATCGAATAATCGCAAAATTATTATTATTCAATTAAAAATAATTAATTATGCAATAAATTATTTTTTAAATACATGTATACAGCTTGAATTCAATGATAATGTAATAAAAAATTGTAAGAATACAACTATTCAATATGCATCATTTTCTATACAACATCTTACATTTTCTATACCAAGTAGCATTAAATTAAAATTTAATTATATATATTGAATAGATCATCTAATATCTTATATCTCCTCTCCAACATCTTACACAAACCTTTTGTAGTTTTTTCCCAGTGTATGACCAAGTTACATTTATATTTATACACATGCAATTATCCATAACTTAAATAGACACATGGTTAGCTATATCTTGATCAACCAACATGCTTAACCAACAATAACAAATCTACAACACTAAATAAATTTTTAAGTTAAACCCACATCCATAATAGTGAATACTTCCATTGGCCCTGACTTAACCTATTTTAAAACTGCATTGTCAACTAAAACATAAGTTAATAATAAATTAACTTAAATTTATTATCAAACATCAAAACAAAAATATTGATAGATTCAAGAATCAATATGTTATATACTAGAATGAGCATCATTTTCTTATATAAGATAGATTCTCCAACAATCTATTTAAAATAGCAATGTGGGACTATTTTTAGTCTGATTTTCAAAATTATTTTTAACATAAGTGAATTAAAATTGAATTCATTCGGTGAATAGGAAGTTATCCTTATAGTTCGATAGTTTCTTTTTTTGATCCAATCTTGATCTTAATCTTGAGTAAGCATAGAAAAACATAAAAATAATAATTCTATATTATATATTTATATATAACTTATACACTAATAATAGTATATAGCATACTAGAATGATGTTTTTGATCCAATCTTGATCTTAATCTTGAGTAAGCATAGAAAAATATAAAAATAATAATTCTATATTATATATTTATATATAACTTATACACTAATAATAGTATATAGCATACTAGATAATAATTTTGTTAGTTAGATACTAGAATTAATATGTTATATTCTAGAATGAGCATCATTTTCTTATATAAGATAGATTCTCCAATTATCTATTTAAAATAGCAATGTGGGACTATTTTTAGCCTGATTTTCAAAATTCTTTTTATGAAATTAGAGAGTAGCAAGAATTAAAATCCTTTCTACTACATACTTACTAACAAAACTATTATCTAGTATGCTATATACTATTATTAGTGTATAAGTTATTTATAAATATATAATATAGAATTATTATTTTTATATTTTTCTATGCTTACTCAAGATTAAGATCAAGATTGAATCGAAAAAAGAAACTATCAAACTATAAGGATAACTTCTTATTCACCTCATTTGGATGAATTCAATTTCAATTCAATTAGACTTCAGTTGATTGTGTAATTCAGATTTTATTTAAATGTTTATTTATATCATGTAGATTCATAATTAAGTTTTTATTTAGTAATTAAAAATATTAGTAAATCAAATAGTTTGTAATTTTTCTTAATTCCTCATTTGGATGAATTCAATTTCAATTCAATTAAACTTCAGCCAATTAACAGTCTTAATTAAATTCAGCCATAACCTAAATCCCTAACCGGTCCACCCCTCGGCGCTCGCCCATTCTGAATCTCGATCACGACTCGCCTCGCCTGCAAGATCGCCGGACGACCTTGCATCGCCCGCCCTTGCCGTCGCACGACGCCGAGAAACGGTGCTGAGGCTTCTTCCCATCCTCTGCCTTTCTATAAACGCTTCCAAAAGGGGATCGGGTGGAGGCTGCTGAATGTTGATGAATGAGCTTTCTGCAAGCATAGCTGAGGAGAGAAGAGTTTCTTCCTTGTTCGAATTAATCTGCACATTGGGTACCGGATCGGATCTGAACCGGAGCAGTTTCGGCTTGGAGTCGCAGAGAGGTTTGTTGGAGTCAATATTTTGGCCATGTTGTCTTTTCCTCTAGAGTTTTCCGTGGCCGTTTCATGGCCAACAATTTAATTTTGTATGCTGCTTATTGTTGTGAAGCTTCAGATTCTTATTGCTGCTCGTTTGGATTTGTATGCACTGGGTTGTTTCTTCTAATTGAATATTCTTAAGATGGATTTTCATTTTCATTTTGTTTGGAAGCCATATTGTTTTTTATCTTTTCCATAGTATGAACTATAGTATTTTAGGTATTTTTCTCCTTTGGATCTGGTTGATCTAGACTATACCTTTTAGAGATGGCTATATAGATTCTTTTTTCTGTATCTATTTATGTATTATTGACTGCATTAATCTATTTTGTATTGATCACGGTTTCTTTGCAATGTATCTCTTCTTCTGGAAAGTTCTTGGGTAAAGCCCAAAGAATAAAAATCGTTGAATCCTCTACTAATATTTGAATTATTATGGTTTGATTTTCTTTTTTTGTAGCTTTTTAAAATGTTTCTTGTGCATTGTTAACCTGTTGAACACACTTGTTTGTTCCTTTGTAGAATGCATGGTATTCCTGTGATGGAATTGCTGATTGTTATTTAGCATCGTTTAGTGGGATAGTTATCTTTTCTACTGCTTTTCTCTATTGTTGGTTACTGATTTACAATTTGTTTTTTTTTTGCTTAATTATAACTTATTTGTGGATTATGTTGTCTTACTTTATTAATCATTTGTTGTTTGGTTTTGCTAACTGTTGCAGATATCTGAATTAGAAATTAATCGACTAATCTTCAATCCAAAATTATCTATTGTCTGAATACTCTTTACTGGTTTGTTTACTGATGACATTCCTCTAATGTTTTTTTAGTTCATTTTTGATTTAGTTTGCGAATCTACTTTTCCTTTTGCAACCAATTCCACCAAACAATCAATATCATGTAATAAATCCAAAATATATAACTCTCCCACAGTCATCTCTGTACCAAAATCATTCAAAATTTCCCCCACTATAACTTTAGGTACCAGTACAAGCTCACCTCTATACCTTCCTTCCGACCATCAACCTCCATTGATCATGACACTCAACCCTTACCCATAATCGCCACCCAACCCACAGATACATTACTAAAGAGCCGCCACTGTTCCACGTTCTAGTAATGAGGCTGAATATAAAGTCGTTGCCAATGCCGCTAGTGAGATCTTTTGGATCCAATTACTTCTTGAAGTCGGATTTCCCCTACCATTGTTCCTAAAGTATGGTGTGATAATATTGGTGTTACTTATCTAGGTGCAAATCCTATCTTGCACAAGAATGAGACATGTTGAGGTCGATTACCATTTCACAAGAAATGTTACAACAAATCAACTTCAAATATGTTATATCCCAACTACAGACTAGCTTGCAGTCATGCTCACTAAACCATTAGCTCCATGTCATTTCCAACAGTTAGCAAGCAAGCTCATTACCAACTAAGTGAGAGGGCAAGATCAACCCACATAACATCCGTAGGCCTAAGTACAAGGTTATGAACCCATCAAACACGGAACGTTTAGGATATATCAAGAATCGAGCATTATGAATTGCTTCATCCTGGCCATTGATTGGTAACTGCCTGTATTCATCTCACCATTCAATTGTAACAAACTCATATATAAAGTTATTTTGAAAGGCTGACTAGACTCTGATGGCATTTCCTTCTTCTGTCTTCACTCCTCTATACAAACCCTAACAAGATCCACCTATTTTTTGATTTTTGAAATCTTTTTCTGAATTCTTCACTTAACTCATAGGCATTTTGTTTTACTTTTGGCAAATATATTTCTCGAAAGCTTGCTTTACTTGAAGACTTCATATTTTTTTTTAATCCATGTGATGCAAGAAATTGAGCTTTGTGCACTGGCCCTTCATTTTGTTTTGTTTTCCAATCTATTATGTTAGGAGCTGATGTGTTATAAAATATTTGTCTTCGTCTTTGCATTGTTTTGTGGTTCACTTTTTTAGTGAACATCTTATAATTTTGTGAAGTCCTTCAGAATTTTTGTTATCATATAATTTGATTTAATGGCAGATACTATGCATCTTCATGCATTCGCACTTTGCATTGTAATTTTTGTTTCTTTCCCAAGGGATATGGAATCCCAAGATCAATATGGCAAAGCTATAACTCTCTTATCATGGGCAGCCTCCAGAGATCGAACATCATAGTGTTGTCGTAGCGGCATCACAAGTTGTACCAACAACCCTAATCCTGTTATGCTTGGAGCTGGACTTATTGCTAAGAAGGCATATGAATTAGGCCTTGCAGACAGTGTTTCAGTACATTTTGTTCCTCACTTTTCTAGTGGCTGTTACGCTAGTTGTCTCAATTTCTTATTTGAATTTTGGTATCACTTTATTCTTATGAATGGTGTTTTCTTTTTGTATTTCTTTTTTATGTTTTGTGCTTATTAGTCCCACACTTGGTTTTGGAGTAGTTACTAAGTATTTGTACAAAACGTATTATGTACTCATATATAAACTATTTTCATTTTTATCTTTTAGTACCTATTTATAAGGAGAAAGAGAAGTGGACATATCTAAGATGAAGTGCCTTGGTGTATGCTCTTCGCAGATGATATTGTTCTTGTTGAGAAAACTAAAGAGGGAGCTAAAGCAAAACTAGAGCTTTGGAGGAATGCTTTAGAATCTAAAGGTTTTCATCTCAGTAGATTAAAAACTGAATATATGGAGTGCACATTTAGTCAAGAAAGAAATACTTATATTGGAGATGTGATAATTAGTGATCAAATTGTCAAGAGGAGTAAGCGCTTTAGATACCTTGGATCAATTATACAAAATGATGGCGAAATAGATAATAACATTATTAGCAGAATTCAAGCAGGATGGGTAAAATGGAGAAATGCTTCTGGTGTGCTGTGCGATAGAAAAATCTCATCTAGAATCAAGGGTAAATTTTATAAAACTGTAGTAAGACCAGTGATGATATATGGTGCTGAATGCTGGCCTGCAAAGAGGAAACATACAAATAAAGTAAATGTTGCAGAAATAAGGATGTTAAGGTGGATGTGTGGATATACACGAAATGATGGAATGAGAAATGAGTATATACGAAAGAAAGTTGGTGTTGCACCAATTGAGGATAAACTTAAAGAAAGTCAGCTTAGATCGTTTGGACATCTAAAACGTAGGCCGATTGAAGCTCCAGTTAGAAAAATTGAGTTATTGGATTTTGCCCATGTACAAAGAGGAAGAGGAAGGCAAAAGAGGACATGACAAGAAACTATACGGAGTGATCTTGGTTACTTAGACTTAGATAAGAATTTGATAACTGATAGAGCGCAATGGAAACAAAGGATTCATGTAGCCGACCCCACCTAGTGGGATTAAGTCTTGGTTGTTATTGTTGTTGTTGTAGACTATTTGTAAATACTAAACAATTGAAATTGTCTCCTTCGGGCACTTTTTTTGAAATCTTCTCTTTAAAACCTTAGTAGGTTGCAAAAATATCTGGTCTATCAAGGCTTTAGTCTTGTTGGGTATAGTTGCACGACGTGTATTGGCCATTTTGGAAATCTAGATGAATCTGCTTCTAATGCTATTTCTGAAAATGGTATTTGCTAATTTGCATGATCACTTTTTAATGCTCAGTTGTTAAATAACATGTTTTTCTTTAAGATTATTTGAAAATTTGGTTTATACTTCCACCTTTCTTCCTTTTTCATATACTATTGCTGTCATTGTTCTTTTTGGGAATCATAACCTTGAGGGTCGTGTTCATCCTTTGACTCGTGCTAATTATCTTGCATCACCTCTTGTTGTGGCATAAGCTTTGCGCATGAGGGGGGGGGTCTGCTAGATTATAAAATTATTTGAGGTTTCAATGCAAGCCCTGAAAACACATTGGTATTTTGTTAACAGATTAATTATAAAATGTCAAAAACTAAACAGACTAATTATAAGTATCAAAGTTATGTGCCAAGGTGGGTTTGCATAAGCTAACAGATTCAGAACACAATTTCATATAAGAAACATAAAAAAACTTGATTTTGCAACATAATCTTGTTGGCAGTTATGCATATTAATATACAAGGAACTTTTCTAAAATCTTGTTGTAACCCTATAATAGATTATTGTTTAAAAGTTTGATTCACTAATATTTAGATCTGATAAAAAGTGGCAAGAATATTTTGCATAAAACATTGGCTTTCCCAATACATCCAGCTAGACAGAGTTGATTTATTTTTAAGAAACAAATGTGACTGAAATTTTGCCTCTGCTTGTTTGGCAAAGCCCTAAAAATGGGCCAAGCAATAAAATAATAATATTTTAAATTTATTATAAATTTTAATAACCTTATTTCACATCCAACACAAATTCCAACTTTAAAAATCAATTTTATTTCACATCCAACACAAATTCCAACCTTAAAATCAACTTTATTTCACATCCTATACACCTCCCAATATTAAAATAAATTTCTTTCCAATCAACTTTATAAAATAAAATATTTTCTCTTTCCTTACCCAAATTTATCCTCCAACCAAACAAGCCTTAAATGTTTTTAAAAACACCATTCTTATTTCATAGCTTTTGTTTTATATTAGCTACTTAGCTTTTAAGCAAGCAAGAGTGATGCTCTATGAAGCATGAGTATGAATGATGATACGGATATGATACGATACAGATACGGTGATATAATAAATTTAAAAAAAGTAGGATACAGATATGTTAGGATACGACAGTATATGCGTGTCTAATATGTTATATTCTTATATTTAAGATATAATTTTATGATAGATGAGAATGACTTATATAAATTGTTGCTATAAATTTTAAAAATATCTTTTAAATTTTCCTCAAATTAACTATATTTTTTTAAAATATTTTTTATGGACAATTTAACTTGAAAAACTAAAAGCATCTTTCATCTATTAAATTTTAAAAAAATTTAAATTAAAAATAATATCATAAAATTTGTTTAATTACTTCGCAATCTATCATATTATTTACAAGAAATAAGATATATATATATATATGAGTAAATTAGTTTCATTTTCAATTTAAATTCTATTCAAATCGATTAGCTTAATACAAATAAGATACAATTAATAATACGAATAGTGTGACATAAACTAAGATATACTAACGTGATTAAAGTAAATATGTTCTCTCTTTAAGTCTTTGACTAAATAAATAGATAAAATAAAAAGATCAAACTTTAATGAAAATTACTACAATGTTATTGTCGAAGTGAATTGATTAAATTCATTAACTGATAATCAATTCATTAACTGATAATGGCAAAGAGCTAATAGCAAGTATTAAACCAAGCACAAATGGAGATTCCAAAAAAATGTAGATATTAATTAATAGAAAAACCTAAATCTTCGAGAATAATTGAAGATATCATTTTGTTGATATTAATTTGGTTACTCGTTTGATTTGCATTTTTTGGATTTTAAACTATGTTTTGAATAAAAAAAAAAGAGAAAATGATTGGGACTTTTTTATGTGATTTCTTAGTATCCTAAATATACGATTCATAACTGCGATTCATGAATGAACGGAGATTAATTGAGAAAGAGATGGTTGAATCAAAATATCCTTTTCGCAATATAAACTTCATTAATGTAAAAATAAAGTGATCGATGTCCAATAGAAGTAAAGACAATATCGGTTAAGGTAAAAAAAGTAGAAACGCCACTAGTATCTGTAAGATCACAAAAAAAGGTTAGCTAAAGTAGACAACGCATTTGCTTGCGAATACGAAATCTTTTTTATTGCCAAAATACTAACGTGTGTAAAATTTTTTGTGATTCCAATTGCATAGCCTAGTATATCTTTCTCAATTTTAACATTCAAATCTATGCATGAATTATGTTTTATGTATAAGATATTATTTTTTATTATGTGGGCCAAACCGTTTGTTTTAACATTTTTTCTCTAATTAGAAAATATAAAGTGAGTGTTAGGGAAGTATCGGAAAGGTATCGGGTAAGTATCGGATTTTTAAAAAATAAAAATAAAGATTGATACACCACATGGCATATCGGATATATATCAGTGAAGTATCGAGGAATATCGATATATAATACGAATACGATATGGATAAGTTAGGCTTTATGAAGTATCGGTGCTTCATAGGTGATACTCATCCACTCAGTTCAATGTGACTTCTATTTTGTATCCGACATAATGTCCCTTGGAAAAGCGGTAAAAAAAGTGCACTCTTTTAGCTGTACTAATTCAACAATTGATCTTCTTTGTTAAAAAGGATGGAATAAACTTGTGTAAGCAATGATGAATAACCTCTTTCTTTTATTAGAATGAGGGACAGATCATTTCTCTTTAAACTAAAGGCTTGACATCATATTGTAAGAGGAAAAGGTGAGAGATGGTTCACACTCAACGATTGTGTTATAATGATTATGGAAACTTTATCGTGGTTTTCTAAGCGTATCATCTTTAGCTGGTCACTAGCACGTGGGAAGATGTAAAGGCTGAGTTCTTCATTTACTTCATACGTTGATCTTATCTATATAGACTTTGCTTTATTAATCAATGATGACAGTCTTTGGGAATTGATCAACACCTTTTGTCCAAAACTAACTCTGTGTATATACATACAAATATATATAAATTTAAAAACATATATTATGTCAGTAGTACTAAAGCATGTTAGTTATGTTATAATTGTTTATTTATGTTGATAAACTCTTTGTGCCTTAAGTTCATAATCATGTCAAGTGTAATTTTTATCTTACGATTCAGTTTGTACATATGCCCCTCCCCACCCTTGACTGGATAATGACATAATTTTCAATTTAGAGTAATTCAAATTCTTGGTGATTTTGTTTGGCTAAATTAGAAGCAAACAACCTATTACTTTTGATCTCCAGTCATTTGTTGTTACAGGAAATTTAATTAGAAATTCACTATCTCATCAATAGAAAGTGAAAACTGAAAAATAACTTATAATTGTTTCTAAGTCATCATTAATAGTTATTCAATTCAAATAATCTTTTTTGTAATACAATTATTATGATATATACGTGGGCTTTATTTAGCTTATGTATACGTAGGTTGCAGCATTGAAAATTTTATCTTGATTAACAATTGGAGAACAACAAAGGTTAAATTCCAAACTACAAAGTTACAAATAATTAACTATAGTCCACTACTTTAAGATGTTTGTTGTCTTATATCGCTAGTAATTAATTTCTTTCTTTGACTATATGACATCCCCTTTTCGTGAACAACTAATCACTGGATGTATCTAAGTTTTGTTACTTTTCTGTTACATTGATTTATACTAATTACTCTTCTCTTTGGCTTTCTTGTAGAAAATTTCGTAATCCACTTGACATTGTACTCTTTAACAGCTTTCACAAAACATATAACCCCTCAAGGGTTGCTTCAAGTTGTTGCAAAAGTTTCTACGGTTAGAAGCTGTCCCTTGTCTACATTTATAATGTTATTACCATTTCAATTTTTATGTTCTACATCTTATTAAAATATATAGTGTTATGATGAATATGTTCTAGCTGCTAGTCTTTATTATATGTTGGGCCTAGAAATTTGTATTTTTTAGAGTAAAAAATATGAAACAAGAAAAAAAGAAAAGAAAAGAAATTACTTGAGACTACCATGCTACAATGTGTATCATTGAACCTAATGATTTTTTTTAACATTTTCATAAACTAATTTCGAAGTTTATGCAAAAAGGAACGAAAATAAACTTATATTAAAAAAAACACATATAGTATATTACGTGTGGAATGTAAACAAAATTATTTAAGAAATAGAAAAGCATATCACTCACGAAAATTGAAGATGTTTGCAACTAACATGGAAGAATGAATGCTCGGTACATTATAGAAATCAAATTATGCATTTTATAGAAATTAAAAGCGTACACAAATTAAATTATTACACCTCATCTGTTCACTTTATCATCAACCAATGATCCTAGTTGTAGAACATGGATCAACTTCAGTTCAATGAATGTTGCAAATGTCTTATTCAAAGTGAAAGCTCAACGACTAACAACATAGATGCAAGAAGAAATGGCAAATGTAGGCTCTGTTTGATTGGAGAAAAAAAAAATGATTTGAAAAAATTTTGTGAAAAATTTGAAAAATATGTATGATGTAAAATACAGTGAATTAGTTATATTAAAAATTGTATTAGATGTGAAATAAAGTGATCATTTAATATTGAAATTTATGTATTTTATTTTTTTAAAAATAAAATAAGATTTTTAGTTGGGGAAAATTTTAGCTATGGCAAAAATTCCCTCCAATCAAACGTGGCCATAGTACGCTGTCAAAGCAAAACAAGTAAATTATTTGAGAACAAATTAGAAAAGCATAACTTACAAGAAAATTAAAGAAGTCTATAATCGATAGAGAATAACAAATATATGGTACATTTTATAAATTGTGTTATAAAAGTAAAATATGAAAAATTTTATTATAGCATTTGATCTATTCACTTTGTTATCAATAGGTATTATGTTTGTTTACCAATTATTATATTTTCTTATGACTTAATTTTATAGCTGATGAAAACACTATATTTTAATTAATATAAGTTTTTTGATACAGTTTTATGCATAGATATACATAGATATACATATATGTGTGCGTGTTAAGGTTTAGGAATTTTGTTTTATTTTTAATTTGGGAGGATATCTTATTCATCAGGTCCTTGTCCAGCAATATGAAAAGAAGATAAAAAGTCATTACATATTAAGAGGAAAAACTAATCTGAAAGATAGACCCTAAATAAAGAAAAAGCTAATAAGACTCATATGAGTTAATACATGGGTAAGAAAAGGGAAGCCCAAATAAAAAGCATATAAAACTCTTATGGACTAACATAAGACATCTATACTAAAAGAGAAGAAAAAAGCCCAATAAAATTCAAATGATAAAATCTGTTATTAAATTTTCTCTTCTCTTGATGACTTTGATATGATCAATTAAGACTTGCAACATTGAAAAACTTTAACATAAAAGCCACATTTTTATTAATCAAAACAAATGAAATTCAAAATAGTATCATAAACACATTTGTAGAAACTATATATTGGAAGCTATAAAGATAATAGTTTAGGCATGTTATCGTTATTTTGTTCCCAATTATGAAAGGTTCAAACGAAATGCTTCAAACAGCTCCTAAGAGTAACTTATGTAACAAAAGAATGAACAAATAGAGCAAAAAATACTATAAGAGTTATGTTGAATGAGAAAGAGAACAAGAATAGATGATCCTTCTAAATTATGGCATAAATACAACCTTTAATCAGTAGATGAAAACTATAGCTAAAAAAGAGTTTAAAGTGATGAAATGAAAGGAGTTTTTTTTTTCCCAAGAGAAATAAAAGGAGTTATAGAAGCAAAGAAATGATTAACTTTTGTAATAAAAAACTAATAACAGAGAGCATGCCAATTACTTATTTATAAAGGTTTACAAATAGAGAATCTAGTAATTTAATAAAAGTTGACACAATAATCAAAAGAAAAAGAAAAGAACAATCTGATATTGGTTTTACTAGTGAAAAAAACTAAAAATAGAGAAAAATTAAGATTAAGAATGGCGTTAGGTTTTATAGAATGGGCGAATGAAAGGAATGGTTCTAGAGAATGATAAGTCTTACCATCAATTGTGAGATGAGGTGTGAATCATCAATAGAAATCAGGAATGGTTCTAGTGGAAGATGCTCAAAGTCCGTAACAAATGGAGTTGAAGGGAGTTGATCCATCAACCCATCGAATGGCTCAAAAATCATGTCTTGGACTTTTGTGCTCACTATTATAGTCTTCTCTTGATTATGTAGAAAACATTATAGGGAGCAAAAGATAAACAAATTATATTAGAATTTGTTTTTACAGAATTGATGAACCGAGGGATAAGTGATAAGATCTGATAGATGCACCACTAAGGCCGTTTGAGCCTATGACGTTATTGGAGTTGGTTGCTGCTAGTTGAATTTTCGAGTTGACAACCAACTTAAGCATGATCGTCTCCACTTTGCTAGCAGATCAACAAAGAATTTAACATCTGCTCATTGTAAATCTCCGGCTCCGAAGAGTTTGCAAATGATGGGTTTGAATGGAGCTGATCCGAAATCTCATGGAATGGTGATGATGTTGGCTCGTTTGGTGACTTCATTGTTGGAGGTTCTTTGAGCCCCTGCTAATTTTGAAATTGACAATTAGAAGGGATGTCCAAGGATAATGGAAACTTGAAATGCAAAACACTGTGTGATACCTCTCTTTCTTCCGGAACCATTGGAATTGGTAATGATCTCGTCTGTAGAAGTAGAGTTGAGTTGGCTTAATGTAGTTGGTGATATATCACCATCCATTGGAATTGCTAGAGAAAGTAAAATATTAAATAAGTGCTTGCCATGACTTCTGGAGCTCATGTTCGTGTTGTACGTATTGATGGCTCCTTGCTCAAAATCATTAGAATTGACTAGAATTGGATATGGAGAAAGGAACACATCAAACATGTTAAAGGTCGACAAATCATCCTGCTTATGTGTCCCAAGATGGTAGTGGCAACAACGACGGTGGATGAGCATGTGGCACCTCAATTGAAGCTTACATAGTATTGGTCGCCACTGATGTTGAGGGAGACCAACTTAGTTTTGTTCAATAATTAAAATTGAATCTCCGAAGGGTCAAGCGACAGACCGGCTTTCGAGCGTCGCTTAATCCACATATTCCAGTATTTTTTATTTCATTGTCTGACCTCCCGGCAATTGAATAAATAGCCAATCTCATGTTATACGATGACATCAAAATCAAAAAAGATAAAAGAAACAATAATCATGATAATATATTAAGTGAAATAACATTTTGAAGGTGACATATGTGTTTGGTCATGAAAGACCATTTGTTGTGGTAGATTTAGTGGAGTCGAATAATTGTTGACTCTTTTATGGCTTGAAGGGCCCATTGTTATGGCGAAGACTAAGATAGTTTAGCCAACGTAGACGACAACTCCTGCTATCACGAGATATGCCACTAAATTTGGCCACTGCGGGCTAATTTCCTCACCGTGCTTTGTGACATATCTTCCTCTCCTTCAAGCCTTCACTTGCAAACATTTATTGCTAAGGAAACATACCGAGATAAGGAGATTTAGTGTTGTTCAAAGGCTATAAGTACTGCAAGCTTTCACTACAGATTTTGTTTTTCCAGCATTTATTTGTTAGCTCAATAAGTTTATTCTTCCTTTTTCTAGCTTCAATTTTTGCTCATTCAAAGCTGTCTTTTTTATGCAAAACTGTTCTTGAAGTTTCTCTTTGGTTTTCTTGCTGATTTTGTATGATTCATTGATATACATTTTCAAGAAAATTGATTTAGATTTTAGCTTGAGTTTTTGATCATCTTTAGTTAAAATATTTAAACTCTCATGTTGATTTTCACCTTGTAATAGATTGTCTTTAAATCGCCGTGCTTTTGTATTAGTTTTTCTTGAGTTTTTATTTGGTAACCATTATACATATGGAGCTTCTTATTGTAATTTTATTTTTTATTTAAGTTATAACTAAGCTAGTTAGTGTAGCAACCTCTTGTATCTCTCATTGACTTTATTGCTACAAAAGGTTGAGGTAGCTTGTAGATTTATTTTAGCTTTGATTCTTGTAAAATGCCAAAGTGCTGTAAGTTGGCTTGTTTGGCTTTGATTCCTGTAAAAAAGCCAAGGTGTTTTAGTATTTAATTCTTACTTGAAGAGCATGAGGAGTATACTAGGTGAGAAGCCGAATCACTATAAATCCTCATGTGCAATCAAATAAAGTGCTTAGAACCTATAAAATCTAATATAATATTATTCTTAAAGATTATATATACTAAAATTTTTATAAGCAACAACAACAATTAAACCCTAATCCCACTAGATGTGGTCAGCTATATGAATTCTTTGTTTTCATTGTGCTCTATTAATTAATAAATATTTATGTAGGTCTAAGTGAGTAAAATCACTACTTATAGTTTCTTGTTATGTCTTATTTGGTCTTTCTCTTCCTCTTTAAATATTAGCAAAATTTAATAACTTGATTTCTAACTGAAACTTCAATCGGCCTATGATTTACATGTTCAAACCATCTAAGCCAACTTTCTTTAAGTTTATCCTCAATTAGTGCAACACTAATTTTCTCGCAAATATACTCATTTTTTCATTTTGTCCTTTAGTGTATCGTCAACCTTAGCATTTTCATTTCTGCAATACTTATTTTATTTATATATTTTCTCATTGCAGGCCAGCATTAGCATCATATATCATTGCTAGTCATACTACAATTTTATAAAATTTACCCTTAAGTTTGGATGAATTTTTTTTATCGCACAACACACCAGAAGTATTTTTTTATTTTATCCTTCTTGTTTGGATTCTGTTAATAATGTTATTATCTATTTCACCATTATTTTGTATGATGGATTTAAGGTATTTAAAGCGCATTTTCTTCTTAATAATTTGATCATTAATTGTCACATCACAAATATAAGTATTTTTCTTGACTAAATGTACACTCTATTTATTCAATTTTTGATCTACAACAACAACAATAATAACAACCAAGCTTTAATCCTAGTAGGTGGGGTCGGCTACATGAATCTTTTATTTTCATTGCGCTTTATCAGTTTTTTATCTACTGAGATAAAAAATTTTAGATTTTAAAGTAGTCCTACAAAGCTCGAATTTTTTTTTTACTCTCTTTAGTTTATCAATAAGGACAATATCATTTGCGAAGTGCATACACTAAGGCACCTCATCTTGCATATATCCAGTTAGGACTTTCATAATCAAAGCAAAAAATACGAACTTAAAATTGAGCCTTGGTGTAATCCAACTGTAATAAAAAAATTCTTAGTCAACCCTTCTTATGTATGAATACAGGCAACAGTTCTTTTATACAACCCTTATTGTGCAAATCTCTTTCTTTTCTAAAAATCTTTAAAGTATTTCTTTTGAAACTTTATTATAAGCTTTTCAAATCAATAAAGATCAAATGTAGGTTTTTTCTTTCTTTTCTTAAACTTCTCAATAAATGAATAGCTTTCATAGTAGATTTACCTAGCATAAAATTAAACTGATTCTCTAATATCTCAGTATTATAGTGTAACCTATGTTTGATCACTCTCTCGTAGAGTTTTAAAGTATGACTTATTAATTTAATTTCTCTATAATTGACATAATTCTATTCATCACTTTTATTTTTATAAATCGGTACTAATATACTTTTTTTTTCATTTATTTGACATTTTTTTAGTTTTCAAAATCATATTAAATAATATAGTAAGCCAAAAAATTTCATCTCCCAAGTACTTTCAAATATCTGTTGGGATGTTATCCGGTCTTACAGTTTTATTATACTTCATCTTCATTAAATTTTTTTTAGATTTCAGCTGTATTGATACATCAGATATAAGAGTAATATTTACTTTCTTTTGAGGTACTAAGTTCAGTAAGATCAATTGTATTTTTACAATGTTCATTGAAAAACTATTGAAAGTAATTCATCCGTTTATGTTTAATATCTTTTTTCATAAAAAGTACTTTTTGATCTTAGTCTTTAACACATTTTACTTGAGTTAAGTTTTTAGTTTTTCTATTTCTTATTTTGATCATCCTATATATTTGTCTTTCTCTTCCTTTAGTATCTAGTTTCTTATATAAATCCTCAAGAGATATATTCTTTGCATTGTTGACTGTTTTATTAGATTTTTATCGAGCCATTTTTTATTTCTTCCACTTATCTTTATTGTTGTTTTAAACCAATCTTTGTAACAATTTTTTTTTCCTTAATTTTTTTTTTACATTATTTTTCCACTACTAAGTATTTTTATTATTTAAAATTATTCTTTTAAATTCTCCTAGCACATCCTTCACTACCTTACACATGTAGTTAGCAACCGTTAGCCACATAAGATTATTTTTTTCGTTAATATTTCACAGACCAAATTCTAGAATCTTCTTCTTAAATATTTATCTGTTCTCATTCTTTAGATTCCACAATTAAGTTCGAGGATAGGGTTTCGACTTATTATTCATTCTCCAATACTTTATCTCGAAATCTAAAATCATTAATCGATGTTAGGTAATCAAACATCACTTGAAATGACTTTACAATCTTTACAATTCAAACAGTTTCGTTTTTTTATAAGAAAATAATCAATCTCAGTTTTTGAAGTTTCATTCTTATAAGTGATAATATGCTCATCTTTTTTTTTAATAAAATACTAGCAATTATAAGATTATATATTGAGAAAAACTCTAAAATAATTGTACTCTCATTATTTGTCTCTCCGAAATCATATCCACCATGGATGTTATTGAATTTCTCAGTAATACGTCCAACATGTTCATTTAGATTTCCGATAAATAATCTTTCCTCTTGAGGTATCTCTTGTATTAACTCTTTCAAATTATTCTAATTTTTTTTTCTTTATGCTCGTATCCAAACTTACTAGGGAGCATACACACTTATAATGTTAATAATCATTTCATTGATTATAATTTTTAAAGCCATAATTCTGTCATCATTTTTCTTGACTTTCACTACGTGATCGTTCAAGTTCTTATTTAGAATTATATCCACTTAATTCTTATTTTTATTTTTACTAGAGTATTAAAGTTAAAACCTAAGTTATCAATTTCCTTAGCTTTTTTTTCCAACCAATTTTATTTCCTGTAAGCATAAAATATTAATCTTTTTATAAATTATAATATCTACCAACTCCATTAGCTTGCCTGTCAAGGTACCTATATTCTAAGTTCCTAATCTAATTTTACTGACTTGAGTTCTAGTATATTGGACTAGCTTTTTTACCCGCATCCGTCCATGATATCAAGACTCTTGCTCACTTATTACTATACCTGGGCGCCTATGTAGCGGCCTTTGTCCATTTCTCACTGTATTCAGGCAATACGGTGCTTCGCTTCCAGGGAACATTCTAGCTTTAGCGCAATGTTTTAAACGATTCATGTCATGATTGATTTGATAAATTTTATGCTGGCCGTCGACTGCCTAATGTAACCTTTCGCATTTCTCATTCGGGACTTGGGACCTAACAACGACGCGTTATATACTATAAACTAAAATTTTTATAAGTAAATTAAATTCAATAAGCTTTTATCAGTCCCAATTCACCTCCTCTTTTGGGAGGACCTTGGGCTAACATCATTTTCTGCGGCTCTATTCTTATTCGCTACACTTTGGAGCTTCACCTCACAATTAGCTAAGTGGAAGAAGATCTCGTGGTGTTTCGTGCCTAAAATGGAGAAGCCCTTTCTTACCTTGCCCAGCACACTAGCCAGCACGTTGACCAAATACTTCCCCTTTGAGGTTAGGTCGGACTGGGCATGCTCCCATTTAGCCTCCCTCTTTTCCTTTTCCTCCTTTCCTTCCTCCTACTTTCTTTCCTTTCTTGGCTCCTTCTCTTTCGAGGACGTTGAGGGCACATTGCCCTGAGGGGTTTCTCCTTTCTTCTCTAGCTCCTCCCCCGGTACAGGCTACTTCACCTATATCGCAAGCTCAATTAATGGAAAACTTTTCCCCGAGGAAACCTTATCAAGAGATGGGAGCTATACCATGCCATTGTCATCCAAAGTCTGCGGTATGGCCTGAAATTGGTTCTCCTTTATGACAACCTGCCTAGGGTTAGCGATGCCTTGTCCATTGTTTTCTTGACAATGGGGACAAGAACTTTTTTGTCAACAGGCTCTGGCTCCTCCATCGAGGGCGATGTCTCCTCATTGTCATCAGCCATGTGTAGCACCTTGGCCGCTGGAGGACACTCATCCACTTCATTAAGCTGGCTCACCGTGTCCATCTGCGAGGAGTTTGCCAGGTCAATGGCAGCCAGGCGCAAAAGGCTGGCCAACCTTGGCAGCATTTTTGTGGTAGTCTCAACGTGCTGGTCCTTGAAGCTCAGTTGTTGCCACAGCCATTAAGGGAACTAGCAATGCTACCTCCTCTTTCGGCAAGGAGGGTTCCTTTGTTCTTACCTTAGACGATAGTTCTGAAGGTGATGCCCCTTTCTTCTGGAACTACAAAAGGAACCTTGTCATTACAAGGTTCCTCCTCGGCGCCATAGTCCTCGCAAAGCTCGCTAGGCAGTCTCTCGCTTTTGGTGATCACCTAGCAGATGAAGAGATGTGGAGTGGGGAAGATGTGTCGCTTTGCTGCAGCATCGCTTCATGTATCTTACCTTGCCTGTGTTTAATTATTCATGGTTACTTTTTGTAATATTGTATGAATGAATGCATATGCTACACTATTTAACGCGCCGTTGCCGGGTCCCAAGTCCCGGATGAGAAATGCGGAGGGTTGCGTTAAGCAGTCGACATCCAGTGTAAAACTTGTCGAATCAATCATGACATGAATCCTTTAGAAAATTCCGCTAAAGCTAGGGTGTTCCTTGGAACCGACGCGTTGTATTGCCTGAATACAGTGAAAAATGGGCAAGGGCCACTGCATCGGCGCCCGGGTGTAGTGAAAAATGAGCAAGGGTCCCCACATCATGGATGGATGCGGGTAAAAAAGCTAGTCCATCATACTAGAACTCAAGTCAGTAGGATTAGATTAGGAACTTGGAATATAGGCAGCTTGACGGGCAAACTAATAGAATTGGTGGATATTATGATTCATAAAAAAATTAATATTTTGTGCCTGCAGAAAACAAAATGGGTTGGAGAGAGAGCTAAGAAAATTGATGTCTTAGGTTTTAAACTTTGGTACTCTAGTAAGAATAAAAACAAGAATGTAGTGAGTATAATTTTGGATAAGAGCTTGAAGGATCACGTAGTGGAAGTTAAGAGAAATTGTGATAGAATTATGGCTTTAAAAATTATAATCAATGGAATAATTATTAACATTG
>KZ451890.1:1236228-1260334 GCA_002786265.1 Apostasia shenzhenica
AACGCTTAGATTGTAAAGATTGTAAAGTCATTCCAAGTGAATGTTTGACTACCCAACATCGATTAATAGTTTTAGATTCCGAGATAAAGTATTGGAGAAGAAATAATAAGTCAAAATCCTATCATCGGACTCTATGGTGTAATCTAAAGAATGAGAACAAATGTATATTTAAGAAGAAGGTTCTACAACTTGGGCAATGGAGCATTAACGGGGAAACTGACTTTATGTGGTTGACAGTTGCTAACTGTATTTGTAAGGTGACGAAGGATGTGCTGGGAGAATCCAAAGGAATGATTCCAAATAATAAAGATACTTGGTGGTTGCAGAAATGAGGATGTTAAGGTGGATGTGTGAATATACACGAAAGGATGGAATGAGAAATGAGTATATACGAAAGAAAGTTGGTGTTGCACCAATTGAGGATAAACTTAGAGAAAGTCAGCTTAGATTGTTTGGACATCTAAATCGTAGGCCGATTGAAGCTCCAGTTAGAAAAATTGAGTTATTAGATTTTGCCCATATACAAAGAGGAAGAGGGAGACCAATAAAGATATGGCTAGAAACTATAAGGAGTGATTTTAGTTACTTAAACTTAGATAAGACATTAGTAACTGATAGAGCGCAATGGAAACAAAGAATTCATGTAGCCGACCCCACCTAGCGGGATTAAGGCTTGGTTGTTGTTGTTGTTATTTATTCTTTAATGTTGTAACTCGTATTAGTGCATGACTTTGATTTTAGATGGCTTGTTATCTTGTTGTCGCTCAGTCCACGTTGCTTCGGACTAATGCCTTGTCACAATTGATGTTGTCACGAGAAAAGCGAGTACATGATTGTCCATGTGACAACAACATAATCGTTAGGCCAAGCCAGCCAACCAACGAAAGACAGATCATTGAAACGTCCATCCCACCATTGGTCCAGTCAGCAGCAATAGTTCAAATAAAGGACTGCGCCCTATTCCTGCTCTGTTCGTGTGAATGGGGCCCTGCCTGTAATCCAAGGACGGTGGTACGGTCACCTACCCTCCTGTCTTGTCCTATCTATGGCACGCTTCCCCTTATTTGTCCCATCTATTCTAGGGAGGCAGTGTGTAGGAATGACGATGGTGACAGGGCCTTGCCTCCCCTTCTAAGTGAGAGATCCCATCAATCGTACGACGGAAGGATGCCTGTCAATGTCGACCAGTTGGCGATCCGACTGTCTCCTGATACCACGGAGGATTGAGCCATTTCTCCCACTAAGACCACAACACCCAAGCTAACATGGCAAGATATAGTTGGCCCAACTGTCCAGCTCACCTCGAGCAGCCAAGATAAAAGGAAGTCTTTTGTCCCATTAGGATCCCCTACAGTCCTTATAAATACTTGAACTTAGCCAGTAGGAAAGGGATCAAATCCAAGACAATCTCTCCAGTCTCTCTCTCTTTCACCCTATGCTTTCCCAACAAGGGACTTTTAAAGCAGATAATGGAATTTGGGTTGGCTTGGCCGATGGACATACTTAAAACTTGGTGTCTCTTTATTTTTTTGTACTTTACTACTGTTTTTCTTTTCTTTCCCTCTCTCCATGGTGCTTACAAGATGCCTACGTACCATCTACTAGTAGAGCTCTCCCACTTTATACATTAATAGAGACATATGACAAAAAATGATCTAAGCCAAAAGCCTTGATTGTATTTCTCCCTATTTTTTACCATCACTCTTTGAACGCAAGACAGGCTCCTTCTAGAAACAAATTAAAAACAGAGAAATGCTTTTTCGCTCTAATAAGTGATCCTAAACTTTGAATCCAATTAGAATTTTTATGTAGCGCCTCTGTGGCAATGGTGTCACATAGACAGTAATCTTTTCCTATTTACTGTCATTGCTACATAGAAAATTAGATTCAAAGTTTAGCGTCATTTATTGGAGATGTGTAGTATTACTTATTAAAATATGTGTGGTGCATGCCTGTTCGATCAGAAAATACGAGATAAATTTCTGTGTGTTCTTTTTGGTAAAAATTTATCTTTGCTAACTTCCACTGTAAATTACCAGTTTGGCGCTAACCATCCAAAAATGCACGTGCCCAAAGGGACCAAACGATGCCATCTCTACGAAGGTAATTGGAATTGCTTCACGTGTCGGAAAGTAGAATAAGTTATACGATGGGCCGAAAAATTTCTGGGTGTTGCCAATCAAAGGGAGAAGGTAAATGTCGGCAAGGTGGTGAACAATTCTCTTGAATCAGTCCTTTCCCCTTTTCACGTATGCTAGGGTCTTTCTTCCTTGATCTCCGGATGCTACTAGAAGCACCCCGTTGGAGTCTATAGATGGTATGGTTGGATCATTCATGTGTCACCTATTTTTGTTGTTTTTGATGTTGTTGCAACCTTTAGGGTTCATAGTGCTTGGGTTAATGTTTTTTTTTGTTCCTTTGACATTTTTGAATGATTTTCTTGCATGGATCCTGTCTATTGCTGTATATTCTGATATGCCTTATTATACTTATTGAAACTTGCAATTTTGTTACTTCAGTTTTTTTGGGTGTTCTTTTATTGATGTGAATCCATAACTAATAGACTTTTTTCTGAGTGAAGGATATTTAGGTTCTTTGAATTTATCAATTGAATCTTGAAAACAATGGCAACGGCAACGATGGCTACTGCTGCAGGTGCTGCAGCTCTTTTGTATTACACATTGAGCAAAAGATTACAGACAGAGAAGGCTCTGGGAGACAAAGACGATGATAATAGTGGGGATGAATCTCAAAATGCTCCTGAGAAGAGCCGGATTTCTCGGAGACCAGCACAAGCACCAGCTACATGGCTGGAAACGATTTCAACCTTGTCAGAAACACTGAGGTTCACTTATTCGGAGACTCTGGGGAAGTGGCCCATAGGGGACTTGGCTTTTGGCATCAAATTTCTCCTGAAGAAACAGGTACTCTGTTGCACAATGTTGTTGAATTTTAGTGGTTTTAAATCTGGAATTGAACTTTATATTACTGAGGATGCATTTCAGTTTTTGGCAAAGATTGCTGATACTTTTTATTGAGGTTTAAAAAGTTTTTTGTAAATGACACCTAGCTTTTACCATGGACATATTACAGTACACTGTAAAATGTCGCTATCTGTTTTCTTCAAGTAGATTGATATTTTTGGTTTTTTCAGGAACATGGAGAAAATTGTCTGGGAATATTTGGTGCTACTGTATAAATCCAAGTTTTATTTAATTTTTATTATCAAGTCTATATGTAACACCAGTGCCACTGTGAATGTAGAATGCAACAGTAGTGTCAGTATGACTTCTGACTGTATACACTTGGAAACAGTTTTTGGTGAAATAGATAACAAAAAGTTAAATTTTGATTGTTATAGTTAGAGAATGTGTTTCAGATGTAATCAAGACAGATTGATGAAGTTAATATCTATTTAATTTGGATTTATGCAGTGACTATTTAGATAATATGAAGACAGTGTGTTGGAGAAGGAAATGAATTGATAGAACATGTAAATCAAGTGGAAGTGCATGTACCCATTGTGAGTAGTGTATTACTCATGTTACATTGTAATGGTAATGAGACACTCTAGTTTGCTGAGGGTTGTAGATATCTTTCCTTACGGTTGAATAGTTCTCATACTATCTTTTCCATTAATAAAAATCTTAATGGATCTCGATAAGCAGAACTGTTAAGCTGACAATCTGGTTTGGGTTTTAAGGACATATCCGTTATCAAACACTTTACTTTTATTTACCATCTTTTATGATAAAGAGGCAGTGTCTAGTTTGGGATCACTCAACCTCAGTGATCATTAGTGCAAACTAGTTACAATTGTGCTGCCATTATGCAGCTTATGTCTATAACCTATGAAGCACGAGTACAATACGACGATACGGATACGATACGATACGGATACGACGATACGCCAAACTTAAAAAAGTAAGATACGGATACATTAGGATACGACTGTTACATTTGTGTATAATACGTCATATTCTCATATTTAAGATATAAATTTATGGTAGATTATAATAACGTATACATCTTATTGTTATAATTTTCAAAAATATCTTTTAATTTTTTTTTTAAATTAATTATATTGTTTAAACATTATTAATATCACTAAAAAATATTATAAACAATTGAATTACAAAAAATAAAAATATTCTTCAACATCTATTGAGTTTAAAAAGATCTTAAATTAAAATAATATTTTAAAATTTATTTAATTACTTTCAATCTATCACAGATTATCTAAGTGAGATGAGAGTTTAAATATACATCAGTAAATTAGTTTCAGTTTTAATTTAAATCCGACCTAAATTAACTAGCTCGATACAAACGACATATAATTGAAAATAATATAGATAATGTGACATAAACTCAAATACACTAATCTGGTTAAACTAGATTTATACCCTTCTCTCTCTGAGTCTTTAATTAAATAAATAAACAAAATAAAAAGACCAAAGTTCTATCTTTTTTATAATATAAGCTTTGATTAAAGTAAAAAAATTAATCGGTGTCTAACAGAAGCAAAGATAGTATGGTTGAGATAGAAAAACTAGATGATACAGTTGCTTGCGAATATCAAATTCTTTTTCTATTGCCGAAACGCTAGCGTGTATCAAGTATTTTGTAATCTCAATTGTGTGAGATCAGTATATCTCTCAATCTTATTATTTGAGTCTATGCATGAGTTGTGTTTTATGTATAATATATTTTTTATTTTTTATCGTGTAGGCCAGACCAACTGTTTCAACATTTTTTTCTTTAATTAGAAGTATCGAAAAGTATCGGACAAGTATCGGGCAAGTATCGGGTGAGTATCAGATTTTTAAAAATAAAAATTGATACGCCACATGGCTTATCGGATACGTATCGGTGGAGAATCGGGGAGTATCGGTATCCGATATGGATATGATACGGATACGTTAGGCTCCACAAAGTATCGGTGCTTCATAGTCTATAACTGACTATCTTTGACCAACGAAAAATATGTTTAGCAAGTCTAACATGGTGAAGCAATCGTGAATATTAAAAAGAGAAAATGGAGCAACCAAATAGTAACAAGAAATAAAAACCAATAGACTAAGAAAATTACAGAAGAGTTTGGGAAGTTCTACACTATATTCAAATATGATCATAGGAGAAATCAATGTTGAGGATATATTGAACTTTGACACTCTTATATGGAGAGGGTATTAAGGCTCTACATTAACTAAGCATTACATGTGTGTCTATAAACGTTTTCCTGATATCATAAGCGCTTTTGGCATGTTTAGGAAATCATTCTTCTGACCTACTGCATCTGTAGTTGACAGACCTTAACAAAGATATAGATGAAGAAACCTTAATGAAATTATATTTTCTAGATCCTTTTTGAAAGTATTATTTTTGAGCTTTTGACTGACAATCTTCAACTCCACCTTTAATCTAATTTGTTTGAAGTTGGACTTCCTACATCTCATCACCTGTTTCTTAGAAAATTTTTAAAGAATTTTAAGGATGCCAAAAAATTTTGGATGGCTCAAATTTCTTAGTTCTCTAAAACCTTGACCCTTATATGTTTTGTTCTTGAAAGACTTCAGGTGCTGTTCTCCAAGAATTGAAGTAATACACAACAATAACTTTGCTTGATCACTTTTTGGGAATGTTTTTGTTACATCCTACTTTACTTCTATATTTTTTATCTATGTTTGCTAGATTTTCATTAAATCATCTTCATTGGCCTTCCTTATTCCAATTATCTGCTGTCACATTATGATTGTTTTTCCCTTTTATTGTGTGTGTGTATTCTTTACATCATTTCAATTCTTTCCATAAGAAATTGCATGCTATTCTGGTCTTTTCCTATCTTTTTATTCTCTCCCATGCTATTTTTTTAGTAGATTGTAACTTGTTTTTTCCTTTTCAAATTTTTATCAAATTCAGGCCATATTTGAAATGATTGTGTTAAATAGAAGGTGAGGATTGTACTTATTGGGAATAAGGTGGTTTGGTCATGCCCAACATCAAATATAAAAACATATTGTACCCATCCTTATGTCATTTCATTTTGGTACAATTTCATATGTTCCATGTAACGTAAATAGTACTTTCAAATTTCTAGCACACAATGTTACATGAGGTGGGAGAAAGTTATGCTTTTCCCACTGATTTTTGCAACATCCTTCAAAAGGTTGTTGGATAACTTTTATACTCTGTTGCTTTAGTTTAATGTTAAATGGCTAAGCCAAGTTTCCAAAAGAAATTTAAACATTAGAGGCTCTTGTTCGTAACTATGATGGGATCCAAGTCACAATTTTAGTGAAAGAAAGGGGTATAACAAAAATGACTTGGGATAGGACCACTAAGGCCCTGTTTGGCGCGAGGACTAAAACCAGGACCAAAATGGTACTAGTTTAAAAAATAACAATAATAATAATAAATAAATTTTTTAAATTATTCTACACAAATTCTAATATAAAAAAATATTATTTTACTTCATATACTCAATAATTTTTAATAAAAATATTAATTTTTTTCACATCCTAGATCAAAATACTAGATTCAAATATTTTGGGTTAGGATGTGAAATAAAGTTAATATTTTTATTGAAAATTGTTGAGTATATGAAGTAAAATAATATTTTTTTATATTAGAATTTATGTAGAACGATTAAAATTTTTTATTTATTATTATTATTGCTCTCAAGGAAAGCGTTGCTTTAAATAGAGTTGAACGGAGAAAGAAATACATGTAGATGATGGCAAATAATTGGGATTATGGTTTCATTGTTGCTGATTAGCTATAATTTTGCTGCCATTATCCTACTTATGTTTATAATTGGCTGCTTTTGACCATCAAAAAAAAAATCTTAAGCAAGTCTAAAATGGTGGAATAGTTTGTGGAAATGAAAAACTACAAAACAATCGAACTGTGAAAAGTAACAACAAGATGACCAAGAACGAAAAATGGACTTTTAGATTATGTATGAAAACATTTGCCCCAAAAACTACAAAAATAAAGCTATTAGTCGTGAAGTCCTGGGGTGGAAACCAAGGTTACTTTTAATCGGGTGATTTGGAGCGAAAGAAGGCTCGAGGAAGGAGAGGGAAATCTGACAGCTAGAAGGAAAGGAGAGTCCTGTTGGACTTTGCCCTAAATTGGCTGGATAGAGAGTGTAAGGCTAGTGATGGGCTTGCTGGCTCCAACCAGGAGATTTAGGATACCATGGAGATATGAGGACCTTCATCTTCTTTTAAGTGGGCCATGGGAAGGAAAGGAAACCAACAGCCCTCTGTTGAGTGTGCAAACTGAGAGCGAAGAGAACAACCTGGACTAGCCATGGTGAATGACATTGTTAAAGATCTTGATGACGAAATGCTTGAAGACGAAGAGGAGGATGAGGTCAAGATGGAGTGCAAACCCTTTTTTTTAGAAGGAAGCCAACCAGAGTCGAGAAGCAAGGACAACACAAGTTCTAAGGCTGACAGCTAGGGTGTCTTCGAAAAGCCTTTTAATAATGGACATTATGAAGACAACAAAGGATGACTCTGATGGTGGCGGAAGGAAATCAAGAACAATAGAATCTTGTTGATGTAAAGTCCAAATGGTTATCTGAGGTATCATATTTGATCTGCAACCATGTAAAAGGTATGCTCTCAAAACAACCAGAGACCGAGGGTGTGGCCGCAAGCTGGCGAATAATTATGTCATGGATATTTTTTGAGCTAATAGTGCTCAGGGCCCCAATGATCACTTTTCTGTAAGGAAATTTTAGGCATAGCTATGAGTTTATTGCAGGTAATCTTGTAGTCAATGATCCTGAAGCAACGGGCAAAAGCAGCCTATTGGATATTTATAATAATGTTGCGGAGAGAGGAAAGAGTTTGAATGAGATAGGCACAACACAGGGAGCGCTCAGCTACACTTTGGGTCAGGATTTTGTGATCAAACTTGGCTCTAAACTTGGTAATGAGAGTATGCCAAGTGTTCATTAAAATGCCATATTGGGGGAGATGGTGAGGAAAAACTACTTGCAAGCTCAACAATTCAAAGGGAAAAACAGTTATGCCAATGTTGTGAGTAGCAAAGGTACTAGTCAAGTTGCTGGGAGTGGTGGAAGCATCTTAATTCCATAATATATTTTTGACAAGGCTATAGAGCAAAAAGATAACATTTTGCTTGATGCAATGGAGGCTAGCCATATTATAGTGACAATTTGCGCTTATGAAGAGATTACTTGATTGTCATATTCGCTTCCACATTATTATGATAGAGACGCAATAGAAGTAGGGAAGCTTGTTGGGGTTTAGAATGATGGATGTGGTTATGGTTGCTTTTTCCTCAAATTTGCTAGAGTGGAAGATTGAAACGAGGTGTGGCTTGGGGATTGTGGATAATTGTTAGTCAAGAGGAGGTGTTTGATGAGCGGATAATTTCATTTAGGCTGTCGGTGATTGTTATCGCTATGGTGGGGATATCACTGGTACAAGTCGTTGATTCATTTCAGATGTGGTTTGTCGTTGTTGGCCAAGATGTGATCATTTCAACTCTATTTGTTTCAAGTGATGGTTGAAAGATGGTTGATGTAGATAGCTGAGTGTACTAATTGAATATTTTTCATGGTATGTTTTTGTTGAATGGATAGTCTAAGAATGAGAAATGAATATATCCGAAAGAAAGCTGGTGTTGCACCAATTGAGGATAAATTTAGAGAAAGTTGGCTTAGATGGTTTGGACATATAAATCGTAGGCCGATTGAAGCTCCAGTTAGAAAAATTGAGCTATTGGATCTTGCTCATGTACAAAGAAGAAGAAGGAGACCAAAGAAGACATGACAAGAAACTATAAGGAGTGATCTTAGTTACTTATACTTAGATAAGAATTCGGTAATTGATAAAGCGCAATGGAAACAAAGGATTCATGTAGCCGACCGCATAAGGCTTGGTTGTTGCTGTTGTTGTGATATTCTAAGGATGATTTTATTTATTTGCCTTTTAATGTGATTTATTTTTCTTTATAGAATGTGTCATATTAGGCTTGATTTTTAGTATTTTCTCTTTTTTATGAGAAGTTATGGTATGATTGTATTTTTTTTACTTTGTTTATCCATCATGTAAAAGAAGTTATATAACCACCTCTTAATTATTGTATAAGACTAATGTGGACTGAAATAACAATTTCTGGGATCATTGATTATGAAATGAATTGATATCTTAGATAGGGAAGAGCTTGGGCCTTGGGTAAGAATCCCTAAACTCCGGTCACTCCAGCTCGTTTACTCTTTGGATTGATTTCTTGTTCTCCTACCCACTCCTCTCTCTTCTCTTTTAGCATTCACTCCATCAGTGCTGCCTCACTGGCTCTCGCTATCCGTCGTATGTACATACTAAGCTTTATCTCATCATTCCATTAATGGATACGAAAGGCTTAGATAGCTGCCACATTTGAGCCCACATCCCTGTTCGAATTCGAATGTGCCATGCTCGCTTTTGTCCGCACCTCAGTAGCCTTCACCCGTGCTTTGATTGCCATTGCCTGATTGTACTGTTCGTCGCTACAACATGTCACGAGCCACGTAGCTCAACCAAGGTGAATGTGTGCAGACCACCCCTCCTTGCGTGCAAGCTCATCTCCTTGCCATGAGCACTTGCCTTCACCTACGTGCATCAATCAAACTCGTCCCTTTGCTCAAGTAGGATGCCAAGTGGGGAAACCCTAAGGACTTGCCAACTACCAACGACATCTGAGTTGCACATGGATTTAGTTATTGACCGAAATTCAAAATCATCTAAATCTCATTTTGAATCTCCTGATTCATGTACAAGTTTCAGCAACCACTTATTATGGTTAGTTACATTGGAATTAACTATCCTCTTGGTTAATCGAAATTGCTCCAATTTTCTGTAACCTAATACTATTGAGCAAAAATAATTGTTGTTGGTAGTAATGGTAATCCCGTTACCTTATTTCTGATTCATTGAAAAACTGAATTGGCTGTAGTCTGAATTTTTTTCTTAATTATCTTCGATCTGGTTAAGGGATTAATTTTACAAGCACAATTAATTTCTTAGCCATCATAAAAATCAAAATTTGAGAATATTTTGCATTCAACTAAGATAATTCTACTAATTAGACTTGCTGATCTCATTTATGCAAATTCACCTACTTGTCCCACATTACACTACCATCCCATTATGAGTCAAAACTCCCCAAACTTTCTTTTGAATGTTGGCCACACATGATCCTTGCCACAGTTGCTTCCTAGGTGGGCACATCATTGATAATAGATCAATATACTGTTGGTAGAGGAGAGGTCTTTATACCATAGTGTGTGTCAAGGTTGACACGGCCAAACAGTTGCAATTGGGGGTGTGGATTCATGGCTCGGCTGGTAGGTTTTACCAATAGTTGAATATAAAGGGGTTTTGTCCTTTGCTTTTGAATGCGGAATGGTTGGACATCAGAACACGCAATCCCATCAAAGCTTGGTGTCCAAATACGAAAGCCGGCTGAGAATGAAAGCCAGGTTCACTCACTAGCTGACAAAGAAGATGGTAACTCCAGCAAGCATGTACAGCATCTGAATGCAGTGAGGAACCAGCAAGGGCTGAAGAATCTTTTAATAATGACCAACTTGGGCCTTGGATGTTGGTGTCAAACTGAAGAAGAAAGCAGGGCTGGCCTAGTCCAAAACCGAGTGGCAGACAATTTTTAGTGCAGGACAGCAGATTCCAGGGAAGTTTGGGGGCATAACACCAGCACAGAAGACGCTTTGAGACCCAACCCAAACTGACAACGCCCCAACATTACCTCCAAGTGGTAACCAAAGCTTAAAGAATCCAATTGGCAACCAAAAGCTGAGACATTGCTGTCTTCTGCACTTAAAGAACCTGAAACAGCTTCACAGCAGGCTACAGAAGGAGCCATTAACAACCCCATTCAGCTCTTCATTTCAACAAAGGTTGGTACAGGAGCTACTACACATGCAAACCAAGAGGGTACATTGATCATTACAGCATTAAAGCCTCCCAATACAGATCAGATTCCAGCAAAGATCCCAAGCATGAGCAGTGAGACAGGCGACCCTCATCCCTCCAAGCCTTACCGCAAGAAAAGGATGATGAAAAGGAGCAAACCCAAGAGTGCTCTTGGAAACCAGGACGATATGCAGTCCAGTAATTACTTTGCAAATATTATTAGAGATCACAAACGCCCTTGTATATATTTTTCTTGGAGACAAGACAGTTTAATGGTAATAGTAGATTCTTTGACAAGATTTTTGGGCGAGGTGGAGTTTTGTTGTTGCCCCTACTCAAGTGGCATTATTTTGGCGCGGGATGAGAATAAAGTTTCTATTTGAGTCCTTTCTGAGCAAAAACAGATCATTTTAGTGGTCATTCCACCTATAGGAGTCAGATGGATGGTGGGAGGTGTGTATTCTTCCATCAACAATTATGTGAGAAGGGAGTAGTGCTAGGATCTTGGGCTGCTTGTCAACCAGGCAGTGCCTACTGTTATTGAAGGGGACTTTACTTATATTTTGGGGCAAGACAGGAATGGAGGAAGACTTTGAGATGTGGCACAAGTAATAGGGAGTTCATAGAGTTCACATAGACCATGGACCTTCATGGTGTTGGTTTCATTGGTTCAGCTTGTACTCGGTGCAACAATCAGGAGGGTAATATGGACACGTGCTTGGATTTCACACTACTCACCTAGTGTACATTGCCCCCAATCATTGCCCATTACTCCTTAATTGTGCGATCATCATTTCAAACCATAGGGTGATTAAATTTGAGGATGCTTGGCTATCTCATAAGAAGGCCAGCGCTATTGTCAGAATCACTTTGCAATGTTCTGTCAAAGGAGGACCTACTATAGTGCTCAATTGAAAATATGCCAATATCTTAAAGGCCTTGAAGAAGTAAAGTAAGATGGAGGTGGGATACTTGCTTGCTAAAATTGAAGAGCTTGACTAGAACATCCTTTCTTCAGAACAAAGAGGTCACAGTTGAAGGATTATCTTTGGAAGAGCACTTTGAGTAACTGACCTTGGTTGCTATGCATAATACTACTATTGCTAGAGCCAAAACGTGGTGGTGGTGGTAAAGTGCTAAAGCTTATTGAATAAAACGACGGAGGAGGAAAGAATCTTTGCTATGGTGACCGCAAAATTGGGGTTAAGGGAACTTTGTGGTTGTTATCTGATGATGCCCAACCAAGGGTAACCCGACAGCCAAACGACTTACTCAACCTGTCACAAGGAGGAAATTCAAACCATCGTGTTCTCTTTGGCCAATAACAAAGCACCAAGGATGGATTGGGTTACTAATTCCTTTGTGATGGGCTGCTAGGTTACAATGGAAGTGGAGGTGGTTTAGGCAGTGCAACACACATTTACCACTAGTGTGATGCTATAGACCTGGGAGGACACATTGGTCACTCTTGTGCCAAAAGTAAGCAGTGCGCATCAACTGAACTAGTATAGACCTATCAGCTCATGTACCACAATATACAAAATCATTGCTTTGATTTTGGTGCATAGGTTGAAGGATCACTTTTGTTACCTTAGCAACCTTGGAGCAGGGACTCTTTGTGTTGAGTTGACTTATTGTAGATAAATATATCTTTTGCAGGAGATGTTGCACGTACTACAAACCACCAACTCGAGGAACGACTAGAGGATGATCAACGTAGATATGGAGCAAGCCTTTGATAGAGTTAGTTGGAACTTTCTTAATTCCATGCTTGTTCTGTTGGGACTCCTTGAGCATTGGAGGTGATGGGTCGATATATGCATTAGAGGGCTCAAGTATGCATTGTTGATAAATGGGAAAAGATCTTTATGGATCACAGAAGGAGAGGAATTGAGGCAAGGATGCTCCCTATCCACGGAGAATTTCGAAGGGGCTCCATCACAAGCATTTGTATTCCTCCTAGAGGGCCAACTCATTCTCCTCTTATGTTTGATGATGATTTACTATTCTTTGCTGAGGCTACCCTTATTGCGTCTACTCAGTTGAAGGAGGTTATCGACAACTATTCCTTTTATTTGGGGAAACTGGTGAATGTGGAGAAATCTTCGATCATTCTTAGCTACACTATTACTAGAAACCGTAAAGCAGTCATCACGAGGCACTTCAAGATGTAGGAGGGGAAGCAATGATGCTATTTAGGTGTCTCCTTGACTAAGCATAGGCCGAAGTGGATGGATTTTGCATCTCTTATTAAGGTAGTTATGGACAGAGTCAGAGGGGGGTTAGGAGTCTTTCTTTGACGGGAATAATTATTTTCATCAATAACACACTCTTTTGATGTTGAACTATGTCATGTCACACGCTATGTACTTGTTAATGTCCTAAAATGCTTTAAGCAGATTATGAGGACCTTCCTTTGGAGTAGAAAGGTGGATTCCAAGGTTATGCACTATGTCCAATGGGAGTTGGTGTGCAAGTTGAAAAGCAAAGGATGGTTGGGTATCCATGAGTTTAGGAGTTGGAAACTGTTTCTTATAGCTAAATATGACTCACTGATGATTTAAATTGTATTTGGAGGGATAGTATCAAAATGAAATTTGGGAATCATAATCATTCGTCTGCAGTGAGAAGCGGGAATCTTGGAAGCTCCTTTGCCTTAGATGTGATGTGATTGACGAGCATATGATATGGCCTGTTAGTGAAGGAGAAAATGTTTCTTTTTTGGAGGCCCTGTGGGCCTCCACCTTCCTTTGAGTTAACAAGTAGAATTTCTACATGGAATTATTAAGATATATTTCATCATTAAGACATACCTCAACATTTCCCTGATATTCTTCATCCATTTCAAGCATCTTCGAGACATGACGAGCCAAGAGAAGGCCAGTGCAATACGCTACTGATGTGAACAATAAGTTGGATCCAAGTTGAACACACTAATAGATGATCATGGAGATATCACATATTATAAAAGAAAGCACTTGTAGCATAATTAGTAAAACCAACTTCAAGGCCATAGCGAGGTAGCTCGTGAGCGTAGACTGTAGTAATGACCAAATCACCAACAATACTTGTAGATATAATTTGCGCAACAATATCCTAAACATGTAATGAAAAATGTTTCCTACCACGATGGCTGACATATGTACTGGAATTGATTGGGACGTGGGAAAACTAGATTAGCTTTTTAGAGAAGATTTGAAGGAAATGATTACTTTTATCTAGAGGCATACAAACAAGATAGGTATAGGGTAATTTGGACTGAAGCTGAATCTATCAAGATCCCCATTGCCAAGCTTTATGCCGAACAATTTGAAAAAAAACGTGGTCTTTTTTCAGGTGCCTAGTGTTGGAGAGTTGCCACATAGCCCCAGATCCAGTCCTTCTTATGGAAGGCGTGTAAGGATGCTATTCTTATTATAACCTGGCTACATAGAGGAGGGTTGGTGACATCTTCCATCTACTCGTGTGATTGTCATGTGGAGGAAAGCCTGAAGATGTAGGTAGTGAGTGCAGGATGTACAAATGCATTCATGAGCATTCTTCAGCTGAGCCACTCGTTATTTTCGGTAATCCTTTTTTTGAAGGGCAAGCTAGAGATGATGGCGAGGGTGACCAGTAATAACAAAAGGGATAAATGACTTCAAATTGAAGTTGCGCCCTTTATTATTGCTGGAGAGCCCATAATGTCTAGGTGCATGGAAACCTAGTCCCCTCAACCAAAGTATCGCCTCTATAATGCTGACTATCGCAATTGTATAGTTTAATCAACCTATGCCCTGGAATCCACACTCCCACCCCTCAGAGTTGGCTCAAAATCAATTTTGATGGTTCGTTACAAGGTGGTAGTGTTGCGGGAGTGGGACATCGTCGGGGACCATCATGGTCATTTTATCGAAGGCAATGATGAAAGAGTCCTCACAACTGTAGTGCTTACCATGGAAAAACGAGCTGCTTTTGTGAGATGGAGGCTACGACAAACTGGCAATGGAGATGCATATATAGATTGTGGATCGAAGGGGATTTGTTGGAAGTGCTCCAATTGACACACTAAGGATTTAACCAGGCCACTGGATGGAGATAACAGAAGAGCCTTGACCGTTATTGAGACCCAGGTTCGAAGTTTTTCCAGCAACAAAGAATAGTTCCCATGTTTACTTGAGATGGTTTTATGGTCCCTCACTCCAGCACCATCTTGGTGCTTTTGAGGACAAAACTAAGAACCCCTACATGAAACTGGTGAGCAGATTTCCGCTCCTCTTAGCAATCGAGAGAAGGTCATGGGATCACTAGCAGACAACTGTACTGGAAACAGAGAGCATTAATAATGCAGTAGTTTGTTTTTGTTGTTTACTTAAATTTCTATTTGATTGGGTTCTTCAGGATTGCCCCTTTACCTACTGTAATATGAAAGAACAACTTATTGAAGTTACATGCTTTTGTCCAGATGAATCTCATCCTATTAACTTCCTATACCCTAATTTTTTTTGTTCTTTGCATTCAGGGAGAAATTTTTGTTCATGTCAGACCTAAGATTGTTTCCAAAGTTTTTGTTGGCACCATTATATGTTTATGCTAAAGTTTTCTTTTACCATGTCTTCATTCTTTCTGTTTGCAGGGAAACTTGGATGTAGCTAGTATATATGCTGGAGATGAGTGCATACAGCTTAAAGGACAAAAGATTACTGCCGAGCTTAGAGATCTCTTAAATTTGTTGACCATGTGCTGGCATTTCTCGAAAAAGCCATTTCCATTATTTCTGGAGGTTACCTGTTACTCTTACGAAGATGTTCTCCTTCAGGAACCCAAAGCAGGGGTGAGCACTGTACAGTAGTTTAGTTTGTTATTAGTCTTCTTTGTTCTTGTATATACTTTTCTGTGAGTTCTTTAAAGATTGTTTGATTGACCAGCGTTCAATTTACATGGGTGCAGATTTTGAAGCCAGCTTTTACTATTTTAATTGACAGAAGGAAAGAGTGTATTCTCTTGCTTATTCGTGGAACTCATAGTATAAGGGATACTTTGACAGCAGTAACGGGGGCTATAGTGCCATTTCATCACACCCTTGTGCATAAAGGTGGTGTCAGTGATTTAGTTCTTGGATATGCACACTGTGGAATGGTAGCAGCTGCACGGTGGATAGCAAAGCTTGCAACTCCATGTCTCACAAAAGCATTGCATGAATATCCTGATTACCAACTAAAGGTGATCCAAAATTTCAAAATATTTCCTTGGTCATTTTGACATGGCATGACAGTATTTTTTTTCTGAAGGGAATGACACTTGGAATTTTAAATTGGGAAAAATTACTTTGGTATCTGTTTTGGGACTGAAGATTTCTCTCATTCATTTCTTTCTCTATCTTACTAATGGTATAAATATATAGGGTTAGTATATTTACATTTAGGACCCTCATATTATTGTCAGATTACACTTAGGTCTTTAACACTTCTTCCTAAGCCGGTGCATAAATATTATAGAAACTCAGCTTATTATAGAAATAGTCAATTCTACAACCTCTCAAGGATTTAGTTAGCAAATCTGCTAACTGACCATTGGAACTGACAAAGCATATATTAACTTCCTTAGATTGGACCTTTTCTCTGATGAAGTGACAATCAATTTCTATATGCTTTATTCTTTCATGAAAGACAAGATATAGATGTAATATGCATAGCAACTTGATTATCACAATATAACTTCATAGCCTTAGACTGATTAAATCCTAATTTATGCATCAACTACTTGAGGGAAGAGTCATTATCTTATATTCTGCCTCAGCACTAGACCTTACTACCACATTTTGCTTTTTACTCTTCCAAGGTATTAGATTCCCTCCTAGTAGGATGCAATACCCGGATGTAGATCTTCAATCTGTCAGAGAGACTGCCCAGTCAGCATCTCTATATCCCTTATGTGAAAGTGACCACGATCACGATAAAGAAGTCCTTTTCCAAGGGCTATTTTGAGATATCTCATAACTCTCAGGGCTGTTACCCAATGGTTTTCACAAATGGACTCAAAAAATTGACTAATCACACTTACAACAAATGATATATCGAGCCTGATTACCGTAAGATAGTTGAGTTTACCAACTAATCTGTAATATTTCCTTGGGTCAAGCATCAACTCCCCTTGGTTAGGTACCAGGTTGACATTAGGATTCATAGGAGCATCAACAAACTTAATGCCCAACATACTAGCTTCCTCAAGCTTGTCTATAACATATTTCCTCTAAGATATGTATATGTCTCCCCTGAAGCGAGCAACTTTAATGCCTAAAAAATATCTCAAATCTCCTAAGTCTTTGGTTTGAAATTGTTGATGTAAATTGTTGGCCCAAAGACTTCCTAAGAGGGGGTGAATTAGAATTAATGAAATTTTTATCCTAGTAAAACAAAAGTAGTATTTATTAAATAAGAAAAACATAATAACAACAAAAGAACAATTGATCTGATTTAAAAAAATAACCAAAAGTATTGCCAGTAAAATACAGAAAGTCAGACAGTAGTTTACTTAGAAGTCTATCAAACAGATTTCAATAATTAGCCAGCAGAATCATAGGATAAATCTTGTAAATTAAACAACCTGCAATACCGAACACCAATAATCTCTTTGGCAGATTTTAGCAGTTAGCCACAGAATAGGTTGGCTGATATAGACAATTAGACAAACTAGCAGAACACTCAGAAATAAGTTTAGATCAATTTGAATTTAATTTGCTAAATAAATATAATTTTTGAAAAATACTTTTAAATAGATTTAGGTAAAAAAATAATTTAGTAGGAGCAAGAGAACTAAAATGCACGATCGATGTATAGTGATTTGGCTCCCCGCTTAATCCACTCTCTACGCTCCTTAAGTAGGACTTTCACTAAAATACATTAACTTTTTACGGGAACTAAAGCTGAACAAACTTAATACAATCCCTATGTCTTTTTATAGGAAGTAAAGTTGAACAAACCTACTAATTCCCTACGTCTTTTTACAAGAATCAAATCCGGGCAAACCTACGTATGAATTTTTATAAGATTAGTCTTAACCTCTCATAAATAAGAGTCAAGAAGGGTGACTAACTACCTAGTGAAAAGAAAATGAAAAACAACTTCTACACAAGAAAATTATTAAAATGAGATGCTCTATTACATGCATAAGTTTGCCAAAAGAAAAATTTACATAAATCTGAAGAGCACTTAGTAGAGAACTTTTATGTAAAAGCTTGAAAAAGAGTGGAATATATGTAGATGAAATTTGTATACCAAGTAGAGATTAGAAGCAAGTTCTAAAACTGAGAACCAATCAAATATACTTGCTTTCTTTCACGTGTAAAACAAGAAAAAACAGAGAAAACTCAAACAATATAAAAGAACGCTTGCTTGAAGAGAAAAGAAATAGTTGAAAGAGAAATTTTAGACACACTTTACTAACTGAGATAATAACTTATCCTTACCAGGTGATAGGAGATGGACAAAATAGGTGTAACCAAGTATACGTGGTGATAAATTATAAATAGCATCTCTAGAAAAGAGAATGGAGAATGGAATCTGATCATGAAAAACAGAGGACATGCGATTGATAAGGTTGTATGATGTGATGTGAGAATTAAATCATCCCAACATTATAGGGGAACTCCCATATCAAGTAATAAAGTATGTGCAGTTTCAACTAAATGTCTTTTCTTTCGTTCAGCAACACCATTTTGTTAAGTTGTATATAAACAATATGATTGATGGAACATCCCTTGGGTAGACATATAGGATTGGAATGAATTGGAAAAATACTCTGTCGCATTGTGACTACGTAAGACACAAATGAGAACACCAAATTGTGTTTTAATTTCAGCACAAAAGAAGTAAATATGGAGATTAACTCAAAGTGATCTTTCATTAGAAATAATCACGTCATTCGTGAATAGTCATCAATAAAAGTTACAAAATACTTGAAGACTATTTTGGAACTGACACGACTGTGGCCCCAAATATTTGAATGGACCAAAGCAAATGATGCATAAGCATGCTTATTAGAATGATTTGGAAAAGTAGATCTAGTCTGCTTTCCTAGTTGACAAGACTAACACTCTAGACTTTTAAGACCAGAAAGATTAGGGACCATTTTAGAAAGATTTCGTAAACCAGGATGCCCAAGGCGACTATAGATCTGCAGTGATGTAGTTTCTGCCAGAAACGCTGAACATAAAGGGTTTACAGCTAGCTGATGTAATCCTTGAGACTCATGCTTTGTGCCAATCACCTTTTCAATCCGCAAATCCTGAATGTAAACTACATCAGATGTAAATTTGATAAAACAATTTAAAGATTTTTTGAGTTTACTTACAGATAACAAATTTAAGGGAAACTTGGGCAAATAAAAGACAAAATAATAGTAATGAAGGAATGAGAACAATACTACCAATGCCTTTCACTGATGACACAGATCCATTAGCAAGTATGATATTGGTAAAATGCGTGGGTTGCCTAAGGTGAGTGAAAGAGGAAATATTACCCGACATATGCTCAGAGGCACCTGAATCAAAAATCTAAGCTGTAGAATTAGAAGTATGAGAGATACAGGCCGTGGACGTACTCCCTTGTGCTAAGGATGGTGCATACTGAGATAGCTTTTGAGAGGCCTGCAACTGAAGTAGTTTATAATACTCCTCTATAGGAACAGAGGTGATAGATTTAATGCTAGAGGGCTGGCTACCAAGAAGTCCTTTCTCTGTAGAAAATCCTGTACAACACTAGCAGTGTGAGAGGTTCAAGAGGATGTCCATGTAAAGAATAACTTGTCTCTCCCCCACCTCTTCCTCCTGGTCTAGTCCGTGCTGCAAGGGCGGGGCGATCAAGGATAGAATCAGTAGCTGAAGTTGATATAGTGCAGGCACGCAACATTCTCGTGTATGCATCAGAAAGAGATGGTGTGGATGTGCTATCTAAAATCTGAGACTTGACGGACTCAAGTTCTAGACGAATAGTGTGGAGAAACATAATTGTAAGGAGCTTGTCAATGCTATCTTGCATGACACGTACATCAGATGTAACTTGGTGGAGATCCTTGAAGTCTGTTGCGAATACCTAGAATCTTCCTATATGACTCGTCATTTCTGCGTTTGATTGTCGAAGTTGAAATAAATTGCCAATCACCTCATATGCTCGAGAAATATCTCCCGAATAAAGATCTCGAGCCTGTGTCCAGGTCTCGTAGCATGAAAAGAAGCATTGAAAGATGCTCATCAAATTGGGATCAATAGCCTGCCAAAGAAATGCTAGAAGATCATCAATCCTTTCCTAAGCCCCTCTATCATTTCCTAGTATGTCTGAAGCCCTTTTTGTCAAAGTGTTCTAGTTGGCCTTGACCCATAAACCAAACTTTTACTGCTTCAAACCATGAAGAAGAATTCTTTTCATTTAACTTTTCTGTAGTAATTGTTATAGGTCCAGAGAGAGGTTGTACAATAAGGCTAGAAAGGATTGAAGAAGCTATCGAGGAAGTGTCCGATGACATTGAATTGAGGTGGAGTTTTCAAAAAATAGACCAGAAATCTCAAGAGGGTCTATAATACCTGGGATAGATCAGCTATTCAGTTAGCTTATCTGATGGATAGAAATAATAGCACAGAAGAGTACGCGCAAGCCACTGCTATGGGTGAGCACTCCAGAGACCACACGAGGAGCAAAAGATGGCACTACTGTAGCGAACGAAGATCATGCGGGAGAGAATTAAGAGCTACAGTCAAGCTCATAGCCACGCAGAAGCCCGACGCTGGCACTGTTATGGGCACTGCTGCCAGGCTGGCGCATCAAGTGGAAGTTGTAGTCTCACGTGGGGGCTACAGTTTAGTGTAAAGCAGCACATGAGAGATTTGAGGGCTGCGGTCGAGCGAGAAACCCCGCAAGCCCCGGCGTTGGCGTTGCTACAGGTATTGTTGCAGAGAGGAGAGGTGTTGCTGCTGGCAAGCGCTGGCAAGCGAAAGTTGGCACTTGAATGGAAGTCACGCAGAGCGCGGCCTGTGCAATTTGCAAAAAGGAGAGGAGACGCAAAGAAACCCTAGCCATCACGAGGCTCTGATATCATGTGAAGAATTCTCTCATTCATTTCTTTTTCTATCTTACCACTGGTATAGATACATAGGGTTAGTATATTTACATTAGGGTCGTCATATTGTTATCGGATAACACTTAGGTCCTTAACAGAGATTATCTATAATTTGGTTCTATGTTTTGTGGATCTACTATTGTGGTCCTTTCATGTTTCTCTAAAATTAATATTTTAGTCTTTTTTCCAGTTTTCATGGGCATTTTTTTATCAAAGGAGCGCACATCCTCAAACAAAATCTTTTTTGCGAGATCATAGCAATTTCTTTTTCTACTGTTGACCTTGGAAACCATGATACTAATGTTGATGTTATCGAAAGAACCAAAACTTTTCTTATTATCAAAATGAAAGAGACCAAACTGCTGCTTCTCATTTTTAAGTGGTATTACATTTTGCAATATAATGGATTCTCAGTTGTTGTGCAGAGACAGTTTAATCTATCCTTAATTTTCTTGTATCATACTTGAAGCAATGCTTAATTTTATGATGCAACTTATCCTTCCCAACTAAAATTATACCCTCTCAAGGTCGTTCTGTTTGATGTTGAATTTGGTGTATTGTCACAATCTCCTATTTTAACTTTATTGTTTATGCACTTGTGAGTATGTTGATTGACAAACTGTCTTGGTTTAATGTTCCATTTTTGTAATGTATATCTGAGATGAAATCTTATAATGAAACTCCTTGTAGGTTGTTGGGCACTCTCTTGGTGGAGGTACAGCTTCACTACTTACATATATTTTGCGTGAACATCAGGAGTTTGCTTCTGCTACCTGTGTCTCATTTGCTCCAGGTTTGCACTCATCAGATATTTACGCTTATGCATAAGCGGAAATTTAGAACATGTGAATTGGCGCATTCAAACAAACCCACAAAGTAATGTAAATGTGAGTTTACTGTTACTGAGCAATATTAAGCAGGTTGTCAAGTAGTACTGACAGCTTATCTATAGGGGAGTATATTTGGTAGTCATGCAAATGTGCATATGTTTTATTTGATCGTGCAGAGACGTGTCACTGTTCACTGGAAGGGGGAATTCTTTAGACAAACTAGAAATTCATTTATGCCAAGTGACGAATCCATGCCTTCATATGAAAACATAAATGCTGGCTGTACTGTTTATATATGCCAAGTGATTGTATGCATTTATCAAATTAGTTGTGTATGCTTCTATTTGGAAATTTTTGATTGTGCGCACTTGTTTGGTTCCTCTGATTTAGTGGGTGTCAAAGGTGACATGCACATAAACGCATGCTGATGGAGAGAATCTTCGAAGAACGGCAACAGAATAATTTATTTTGCAGTATTTGATATTTTGTTATTTAAGGATGGTTTAGTTTTCTTTCTAGATTTTGATAGCATGTATGGCTTTAACTGGTTCATTTTTTACCTATATACTATGTCCTATTTCCTATATTTTGTTATTTTGGAAATTTACTTTTTGATATTTTAGAAAGTTACTTTTTCATCGTTCTACCAAATTCCTATTCTCTCTTGTAAGAGCTATCTCTATAATTTTCTCCCATTATTTTGTACTTTGCAAACTTAATTTTATTGAATAAATTATATTGCCTTCCCAAAATTCTCACTTCTCTCTTGCTCACCACTTTCTTATTCTCTCCTTTCTTACTGTTTGGTTGTTTTCATTCTTCTTCATATTATTTTTTCTTTTTCTTCTATTTCTGCTCTATTTCACCTATCAATTCTACAAACACACTGTTAACAAGCTAATTAATGTGTCGATCGCAACTATCCATGTGGTGAGTTGAGGATAGCAAACTCTTTAATCAAAGTGCCAAGCTAAGTTGACTCGATTTGACCCAAGTCCAGTAAGTCACCCGGGAAATGCCCCCATCACATTCTACTCTTTCGTGAAAACCGATTTCAATTATTACCGAGTAAATAGGAATCTCCAAGACTAGGATTAGTTTCCTCTTCATGACCTAAAGTGAATTATCCTGTGAAGAAATTTCCCACATTGGATCCTTTCTGAATTTATATTCTTTTCTCCAAAATATCCTCAAAGGACCTTCTTTGGATCACGAAAGGACATCTCCCATTTCTATTCTCCATTTCTCCATAACTAGGAGATCGTGGGCACGTGGCAAGCGTCTAGCCTACTGACAACAGAATGTGCCAACGGCTTTTTCAGGGATGCCTCATTCTAGAGCAATGATACTAGTTTCCTCTATAAATATTGGATCACATCCTCACTCAAGGGGAAATACTTATATTAGAGATGTGACAATTGGTGATCAAATTGTCAAGAAAAGTGAGCGCTTTAGATACCTTGGATCAATCATTCAAAATGATGGTGAAATAGATAATGACGTTATTAGCAGAATTCAGGCAGGATGGGTAAAGTGGAGAAATGCATTTGGTGTGTTGTGCGATAGAAAATCTCATCCAGACTTAAGAGTAAATTTTATAAAGCTGTAGTAAGGCCAGCGATGATATATGGTGTTGAATGCTGATCTGCAAAGATGAAATATACAAATAAAATAAATATTGCAAAAAATGAGGATGCTAAGGTGAATGTGTGAATATACACGAAAGGATAGAATGAGAAATGAGTATATTTGAAAGAAAGTTAGTGTTGAACCAATTGAGGATAAACCTAGAGAAAGTCGACTTAAATGGTTTGGACATATAAATCGTAGGCCAATTAAAGCTTCAGTTAGAAAAATCAAGTTATTGGATCTTGCCCATGTATAAAGAAGAAGATGGAGACCAAAGAAGATATGACAAGAAACTATAGGGAGTGTTCTTAGTTACTTAGATTTAGATAAAAATTTGGTGATTGATAGAACGCATTGGAAACAAAGGATTCATGTAGTCGACCCCACCTAGTAGGATTAAGGCTTAGTTGTTGTTATTGTATCCTCACTCAAAGGGGACCCATCAACAACAACAACAACAACAACCAAGCCTTAATCCCACTAGGTGGGGTCGGCTACATGAATCCTTTGTTTCCATTGCGCTCTATCAGTTACCAAATTCTTATCTAAGTTTAAGTAACTAAGATCACTCCTTATAGTTTCTTGCCATGTCTTCTTTGGTCT
>KZ451890.1:1267772-1290302 GCA_002786265.1 Apostasia shenzhenica
CCGTCTGCTTGGGCTCCCGCACGCTCGCCTGCCCGCAAGACCTCCTGCTTGTGCCCGCACGTGTGCTCGCGCCCTCGCGCTCTCGCTCCGTTGGCGTTTTGTCCGCGCGTCGCCCGTACTCGATCAGATCAGTTAATCATGGTCAGTGACTCTTCTCCGATTCAAATCGCTAGTAAATTCTTTCCCGAACGTAACTAAGCTGATTATTTGATTTCAATACAAATTATTCGCTTGACTTGGATTATTTATTTGGCTCTAATTGTGTGACCCGATATTTCTTTGTGTGTCAATTACTGTTGGATTTAACTGTGAGATGTCTGTCCTAAATTTCTGAACTTCGGATCTGATTTATTGAATTTAATTGACGCCCTAATCTAAATTGATAAATTCTTATTTATCATACGATCTAATTTAATTTTAATTTTAAAATATCTTAGTTTACGGGATTCAAAAATCTTATTTATCATATAATTTATTTAGAAAATATTTTTCTCTTAATTAAAATAATTTGCTAATCAATTTTATTAAATATAAATATAAAATATCATTGGCATTTTTTTTCATCCCGCATCAACTTGGTATCAAAGCATGGTTTAGGTTAGGGCATTTTATTTGATCATTTTTACATATTCTGTATTATAATTTTTTTTATTACTGTCTAATATAAGTATCATGTGAGTATAGACTCTAAAATAGAAACTATATTATCTGAGCTTATCGCAAGGTTCGATCGCATATCCACACCTAATAAACATTAGTACCATTTGCTCCAATTTTTACTCATTGCCAGACCTATTGAGACTATAGATGACCAATCTAGTTTCTTCGTGAAAAAAGTTTTGAGTGAGTTCTCCACGGAGACCTTCATTCTTCCTGAAGCGTTGGAACTTGATTTCTTACATATATCCATTTATGTAGCAGATCCTAGTTTAGCCGAAGAGTACGAAAAGTATGAGGATGAGATGCACGAGGAAGATAGTTATATGATAGAAGTTGAAAGTCAAGTTGAGAAAATAATCATAGAGCTGAGTCATAAAGAAAAACAGAACATAGATTCGATAAAAACCACTAAATCATCTTACTGTATTGATGACACTATCGATCACATTGAGATGATTATAGGCTACAATCATTACAATCATTATGAGGTCAATAGGTTCGATCTAGTTAAGCATACCTATGCATATCCTAGATTTAGTAAAAACTCAACATCTATAGACCAATGTAGGCAGATGATGCATGAGACTGAATGGTGGGCTATGCAAACATCTAACTGGTGTGCTGTACGGTTCGCCAGATATTTTTGGAAAACTTTATGACACCAATTAGGAACCGCATCTCTCGTAACTCTAACCTATTTTTCTTATGCCTATAATCAAAATTAATCATCCCGTAAGCATAAGTAAGGTCAAAAATCTAGTTTGCATACATTTCATTTTTTTTTAATATCTTAGGTTTGAGTCTAATCAGTATTTATATTTGTATTTTGTTTTAGTTTACGGCATGTGTCAGTTTTTTTATTTATATATTATCAAATAAATGAAATCAGTAAAACTAATGGTGAGTTATTATAATTAAATGAAGAAATAAATTGCTAAATATTTTATTATGATAATTTAAGATAATTAAATCTCTAATTTAATTTATTTTAAAATTTTTATTAAATTGGGTCAAATGAATAAGTTTGAATATTATTATTAGATCATGGGAATAGTCGATACTTTCAATATTTCAGATCTATTGGTTATCAGGACACAACAGTAATACCTAGTGAAGCAATAACCTCTTGTTCTCTTTGAGTGTAGCTTTACCCACGAGAGTCCACAGCCAAAATCCACCTCAATAATTATTTAGAGCAAATTGAATAAACTTGTTGAGCAAGTAATTTTAATAGAATTCAATTATCAGTGACATTTAGTTCGGTTGAGAATTTTACCTTTTCAGGAGGCTCAAAGGTTATAACTGATCTGACCCACTCGAAGACACATGAGCCGCATCACCATACTCGACGGGGTCGAGTTCCTCACTCCTGGGGAGAATTGGTGGGGATACAAATCAACATCGAATTGGATGGCTAGGATAATGTTATGTACTGAATCAAAATTCAAATTAATTAGAGCTATTAGAGATTTTCATATTAGCTTTATTAGATTTGATTTGATTTGATTTGGTTCAGAGCATATTTGGAAGATTTGGAGACTCACCACATTTGGAGCTGATTTTATTTTATTGTAATAGAATTAGTTCTATATTTGCTTTTATTTATTTGGTATTTTATTTTCTGCATTTAATATTGTATTATTAAATTTCTACATGGGATCTCTCTATATAAAGAGGTCGCCTTGCATTGTAAGAGAATAACATTTGATGAATGAAATTATGTTTAAGTTTTCTCAAAGCCTAAACTCGGGTTAAAGAGTCGATATTCCGATGAAGGAAACGGTAGAGTTAGCCTTTAGTGAGAATCCTCAAATTGGCCTAGTTATCCACTTTTAAAAAAAAAAAAAAAACTTTGCGCACTCACCTACTCCCAAAGCTCGCTCCGCTCGCAGCGCCGTGCAGTTCCGCCAGACTCGTTCGACGCGCATGCGCTCCAAGCGCGCTCGGCGGCCGCACCTGCGAGCCCTGCGCCAGCGCGCGCTAAGCCACGGTCGCCCAGTGCCCGCCAGCGCACCTGCCAGCTCGCCCGCCCGCGCGCCGTTTGCATTTTGTCCGCGCGTCGCCTGTACTCGATCAGATCAGTTAATCATGGTCAGTGACTCTTCTCCGATTCAAATCGCTGGTAAATTCTTTCCCGAACATAACTAAGCTGATTATTTGATTTCAACACAAATTATTCGCTTGACTTAGATTATTTATTTGGTTCTAATTGTGTGACCCGATATTTTTTTGTGTGTCAATTACTGTTAGATTTAACTGTGAGACGTCTGTCCTAAATTCCTGAACCTCGGATCTGATTTATTGAATTTAATTGACGCCCTAATCTAAATTGATAAATTCTTATTTATCATACGATCTAATTTAATTTTAATTTTAAGAAATCTTAATTTACGGGATTTAAAAATCTTATTTATCATATAATTTATTTAGAAAATATTTTTCTCTTAATTAAAATAATTTGCTATTTAATTTTACTGAATATAAATATAAAATATCATTGACATCTTTTTCCGTCCCGCATCATAGTTTTTACAAGTTTAAGTAATTTCCTGTTCATCACTAAATCAAATCCTAAAATTTCTGCATTACTTTATGATTAATCTACTATGCGAACTTACTGATCTTTGATTTGCATATTCATTCATCTATCCCACATTATGATGCTTTATAACCAATCATCACCTAAAGTAATCAACCTGTGAAGAAATCTCCAAAATTGGATCCTCTCAGAATCTATATTTCTTTCCCCAAAATAACTCCAAAGGACCTTCTTCCGATTGCCAAGGGATATCAGCCAAATCGACGTCATCCCATTCCTATCCTCCACTCATCCATATTGAGGAGATCATGGACCAATAGCCAGCTTCCAACCTACTGAAAATAGAACGTGCCAACAGCTTTTTTAGAGATGCCTCATCCACCACTCTAGAACAGTGATACCAATATCCTTTATAAATACTGATCACACCCTTTCTCAAATGGGCGGCACACAAAGGCTAAGATACATTGTAATAGGGAGAGGGAGAGACTCAAGGGAGATATTTAGCTAGGAGCCAATTCCTCAAAATCCTTCTTGAAAGCTTTGTTCTCTAGGGGATTCATTCTTCTTTAGCTTCTTACTAGTACGATGTCATAGGGAAGTCTTTCTAATCGGCCTCAGGCGTGTCTTTCTTCATTTAGAGGTTTTTTTTCTAGGCTCAGCCTAATGATGTAAGAGGATCTCTTTAAAGTTTTGATGCGGGGTGAAAAATAAAAAAAATATTTTTTCTAATTAGCAAAATTAAATGATAAATTATTTTAATTAAGTACAAAATATTTTTTAAATAAATTATATGATGAATAAAATTTATAAATTCTGCAAATTTAAAATATTTTAAAATTAAAATTAAACTAGATCGTTTGATAAATAAGAATTTATTCAATTAGATTAGGTCATCAATTTTAATTCAATAAATTAGATTTGATCAGAAATTCCGGTCAGATGTTTCGCAAATAAATCCAATAGTAATTATTACTCAAATAAATATAAGATCACATAATTAGAGTTAAATAAATAATTTTAGTGACGAAAATAATTTTATTGAGACCAAATAATAAATGATTAACCGAACTCAAGGAAAAATTATACTATTGAGAGCAAGAAAAATCCAATGCAAAGTGGATGGGCTAGAACGGGTGAGTTGAAAGTTGCCATGTGCGGTGAGGCAGAACTTGTAAGTTGTAAATGGAGCCGAAGAGCAGCCTACAAAGCCGGCAAACAGGCCAAGAAGCGGCAGATCGAGCCCGTGCATAGGAGCCTTGCTTGCCCGCACGCGAGGCATGCGTGTGACGCCTAGCTCATGCGCACGACAGTTATCATGCACGCACTCGGCACACCTGTCCCGCGCATGGGTGCACGTGCGCAGCTCATCTGGTCTGTGCATGTGTGACTCGCTGGCGTGGGCTATCGCCCGTGCAAGCATGAGCGGCGCTACTTGTGTGGGCTTATGAGTATGTTGTGCAGGCAAGCCGAGGGTTCAGCCATGGGGAGATGAGCCGTGCGGATGAAGGCAGCCTAAAGCTTGCGTGAAGGCTGCGCGTCAGAGGCGAAGTGTTGGAGACGGGCGAGTGTATGGAGAAGATTACCGTTATTTGTAAAGAGAGTAGGAGATGGAGGAGATTTTTTTTATAATAGAAAAACTAGACTAATTTGAGGATTCTCACTAAACACTAATCTTTCTTTTTCCTTTATCGGAATATCGGCCCCTTAACCCAGACTAAATACTCAGAAAACTCTGAACTCATTTTATTAATCAAAGTAAGGTTCCTTATTATAATGCAAAGCGACCTCTTTATATTGAGAAATTTCATGAAAACAAATATGAAACTAATTCTTTTACAATAAAATAAAATCAGCTCTAAATATAGTGAGTCTTCAAATATTCTAAATTTGTTCTGAATTAAATCAAATTAAGTTTAAGTAAAGCCAATATGGAAATCTCTTATAGCTCTAATTAATTTGAATTTGAATTTTGATTCAGTACATAGTGTCATATTGGTCGTCCAATTCAATACTGACCCATGTCCTCACCAAGTTTAGACCATGTAAACTTATATGCCTCTTTCTAAATTCTCCTATCTATGTCTTGCCCTTTTTTTTTTTAAAGTTGAAAGTTATGTTCTCTATGTTTTTGCCCTTTTCTCTTTCTTTTTACATGGTAAACACTGTGAACTGGTCTTTGTTAATCAAGATCCACACTTTCCATCTTTTCCAGACCTGATCTCCTAGGCAAAATTCTCTGTCGACGCATACGTGTGAACAAACAGAATTACAGTAGATTTTAAGTTGCTAATTACAAGGGGAATCTAGAAATCTGTGACCTCCCCCTCAATATATTGATGTGTAGCATGTATCTATTGTCTTCTCTGATTTCATACCGTAAAATATTAAGATGGATGTTTTTATGTACCTTTCTGTACGCCTATGTTGCGTGCGTGGTTTGCTGGCTGGATAAGTGCATTCATTGAGGTACTTCACACGCACACACAGATGCAGTGATATACGGACAGATTATACCTTTTTTAGAAACAAAGTCAATTAGTCCATTTTAAGTTAATGATATTATATTATTGTGTTCCTATAAGGAGTTTTATGATGTTCCTCAAATACAGCCGCATGCATGACCTGGGAATTGGCAGAGTCAGGCAAGCATTTTATTACTTCAGTTATTAATGGAGCTGACTTGGTTCCTACATTCTCAGCAGCCTCGGTGGATGACCTGCGTTCTGAGGTTGTTTTCTGAAACCTATATTATTTGCTTCATTTTTTGAATTGAGATATAGTTCTCTTATGGAGGTTGTTTATGTTTTGAGGTCCTAGATTGAATTCTATATTTCTATTTTAGCAAGTGTTCTAGTCCACATAACAAATCCCTAATTGTAAAGTCAGAGATAATTCTGCTGATTCTACGAAATGCTTAAAGTATGCATTAGACAATGTACTGGACAGGTCACGGCATCAGCATGGTTGAATGACCTTAGAAGTCAAATAGAGAAAACAAAGATTTTGAGCACGATGTACCGCTCTGCTTCTGCTTTGGGTTCACGGTTACCATCCATAGCTAGAGCTAGAGCAAGAGTAGCTGATGCTGGCTCAATTCTTCGCCCAGTCTCCAGTGGAACACAGGTTTGTTTCATCCTTCGCTTGCTGAAGTATGCTCTGAGTGTGACGTAGAATGGGTAGGGAAAAAAAGAGAGAGGAAGAGGCCGAAGAAAACAGTAAAGAAAATCAGAAAGGGAACTAATATAAACCTGCCAAAATATAGAAGAGCAAAGACATACTCCCAAAATCAGAATAGTAAATGTTGATTAGGAAATTACTAAATCTCTTCTTTAATGAATATTCAAAATAATCATTTTGCTGCCCTTCCTTTACACGTAAAATGTGTGGTAAAAATCTCATGTATCCATAGGCAGGCCATAATCAAGGTATTATCAATCTATAAGAAAATTATTTTCTGACCATATTCATTCCTTAAACCTGACGCACAAGTATTTTCACCAGTCTTTCCCTTGTGAATAATGTTCATACAATTTTTTAGGTTGTGATGAAGAGAGCTCGAAATGTGGCGCAAGCTGCTTGGACCAGTCAGTCCATTCGGATATCATCATGGTCATGTATAGGCCCACGTCACCGGCACAATGCCTCTACATCTATTTCAACCTTAAAATTGGATGGAACTGGCTCCAGCCCTTCTACCACACCATCACAGACTCTAATTTCTGATGGGAAGACGGAGATACTCACAGCTCAAATTCAGGATACTGAGGAAGATGAGAATGATGAAGACCTCTTAAACCATGCACGGAGTGAAGAAGACAACATGACTGAGGCTGAGTTGTGGCAACAGCTTGAGGATGAGATTTACAGGTCAAAGGAGATTGAGGAGACTGATGTTTCCGAGGAGATGAGGGAGGAAGAGGTTGCTGCAGCTGCGGAGATCGCTGAATCTAATGAGTCTGATAGCTTACTTCCAGCGCCCACAACTGAGGTCCGTCGATTCTTCCCTCCTGGTCGAATTCTTCACATTGTTAGTTTTAGTAACAAGGACAGATCATTCGAGGAGGTCAGTGAAAATGTTGATCATGGATCTCAAGAACGGAAGCCTGATATTGGAATTTTCCAGACTCCAAGATCACTATATGGAAAATTGAGGCTTTCACAAACAATGATCAATGATCATTACATGCCAATGTATAGAAGAAATATTGAGAAGCTAATCAGTGAGCTTGAGAAAGAAGCTTTAGTAGAGGAGTGCCATCACAAGGATATATCTCTGCAGGCAAAAGAAATGCTTTATTAGCTATTTTGATGATTACTGTGGGACCTGTTTTTGGCGCAGAAGATTTTCTTCTTACCTTTCTTGTCAGTTAGGCCCTCCCTTTGCATATTGTGTATACTAGTTACTGAAAATGATGATCTCAAATTAGATAGAATGCAGAAAAATGTTAGGAAGGTTTTTTTTCTTTTAATATTTCTGTTTGGTTCTATTATTTTTGAGCTTCATGAAAACTACATGTTAAGTGGCTGATTTGTCACCAATTAATTTATAAAAAATTATAATACCTAAATTATCAATTTATCTCTCATATCATCTATAAATAAAGGGGATTTTGGGTTAACATCGCTCTTTGGCCTACTTAATCACTAAGTTCTCTAATACTTTAAGTGAAACATTCTTTACTCAAGATCAAAATTTCTGTTCACAATATTGGTAGTTGATTCTAAAGAGTTTTTTGATCATCAGAGTTATTTTTATTCGAGTATTTTCTGTTTTCTCTCCGAATTAATTTTTTTTAAAGATTCACGATTTTTTGTACTACTCATTTGAGCTCCAAATAATTTGAAATTTTTACTACACCCTTCTGGAAGCCTCTATTTTATCTAAAAATTGTTTTGAAATTTTTTGGTGAACGAATTTTTATCTAAAAGTTTATATTTGTTTCTCTGTGTTTTAATTTTTATCAATCATATAAAATTCAAATAATTCCAAATTTTTATAGAGACTACTTAGATAAGATTGCATCTCCAGAAAAAGTTTTAGGTATATTGGAGTTGGTCCAAGCGGCTTTCATGTTTCAATTTTCAAACATAATTCGATGATTACCAGTGGATAAGATTATGAGCTTTTGCATCAAAATACAGAAAATGAAAAAAGACATAAGCTACAAAATTATTGAAATTCATTTTCTTTTGATATCAATTATTGAAATTTTTGAACAACAATTCAGAAAGCTGCAAAATGAAAGACTACCGGAGGAGAATTTTGATATCTATATTTTTTGCTTATTCAATTTTAAACCTATCTGTGACCTGTCTAAGAAATACGTTTTTTTTTTTTTTTTTTTTTTTTGATATTAGAAATACTAGTTTTTGATTCCTCCATTTCACGGCCCCTCTCAGCCAGCAACTGTATAGAGGCAGCTACCAGACCGCGTCAAGGACGAACTAGAGATGCTGCCGGAGTGTTTCTCTTCAGCCAGGCGGCGTGGGCTAACGGGCGTCGAACGCAATTGGCGCGGAGAGTCGAGGCTGCGCCGCAGCAGCTGTCGCATGGCCGAGATCAGGGGCTCAGCAGAGTCCTCCCACTGCTGAGAATCGACCCAGTGGCGAAAATCGCGGCCCTCGCGGGAGAAGATCATGTGCCGGTCAATCGCCTCCTCGATCGAGATGAGACAGCCTGCGCGGCGGATCTCGTCCTCGACGGCATCGGAGCAGAGGCCGCAGATCCAGCGGCCGTGGCTCCGATCCCTCACCTGCGCGATGTAGTCCGGCGTGCACTCCTCTGTCAGACCGCAGCACTCACACTTCACGAACTCCACCTCCAGCTGCGCCGCCGGCGCCGAGATCGCCATTTCCAGAAACCCTAGCAGTTGAAAAGCCCCAGTCAATTGGAAACGTCTTGTTTCCGAGATCGATATGCACGAATTAAATCCGACCGATTTGTAACGGAAAATCGTTACAGATCAGGATAACGGTCGATCAAAGAGATCGGCGTTGGTAATTTACGGCCGATTAAATCGCCGGCATTTGAGCTAGCGCTCCTTCTCCCATGCAGATGAGGTGTCGCAAGCTTTCACCTCCAATTCGGCCGCCGCATCCTTCCTGATCATTTTCACGGAGAAGAAGACGTCTAGGGCTAACGACATTTCAAGATCGGAAGGTCGAAATCTCCAACCATATCAACCGCTGCGATGTGTCGTTCGAACCCTCTGTCTCTCTGTCGGGATCGCATCCGAGAAAATGCAGAGGGAATTTATTGACCATTAAATTGGCGTAATCTTGTTAACTGAGCCCTCGTATGAACTAATAATCAAGGCTGATAATTATGCTTTCAGAAAATCGAATTAATTTTTTTTTTATTTTTAAATAAAATTAATTTAACATACCTTAGACCACGTTTAGTTCGATTTTTTTTTTTTTGACAAAAAAAAATATTTTATTTTTAAATTTAATGAAAAAAAATATATTTTAATATTAAAAAAATATGTAAAATATGAAATAATTTAAATTCTAATATTCATATTTGTATTATATGCGAAATAAAGTTAATTTTTATAATTAAAATTTATGTTGAATAAAAATTGTCTCGAACCAAATAAGACCTTATTGTGGTATATAATGTATAAGAAAAGATAAAAGAGGTATATTAGGATTAGAAGAATTAACAGATTAATTTTGAGAGAGCTGAACTTAACTCGAAATTAAAATTTTTAATTCAATTTGGTTGGAAATTAGTCTAAAATTAAAATTAGGCATAATTCGTGTCTATTAAATAACATTTTCTTGTCATGCGTGGCACAACTTATGAGCCCTACGTGCTTAGATGTAATATCCTAACTGGAGTGACACCCAAACTAAGAATTTCTTACCCAAAAAATCACAAATAGCTAAATGTCCATAAAAAAAAGGTACATGTAATATTTGCATTTAGATGGTATTATTGTTTCTAAGAAGCGTCCTTTGTATTAAAAGGCATTTAATAAATATTATCTTTATATTATTTTAAAAAATTAATTATTTAATTTAATAATACATTTAAATAATATTATAAAAATTATAAATTTATCATTATAAAATATATATTAATGTTCTCAAATTTAAATAATATCCAGAACTCTTCTGATTTATAATAAATGAATGTAAAATTAGAATATTTTTTTATAAGTTGATGCTAAGTTTTAAAATTATTTTGTTTAGATTAGATTTTTCAGTACAATTGATCCCATTTAGCAGTATTTTGTTATCCCAATATTACATTTATATATATATATATATATATATTTATTTATAAAAAAATTAAGTTGTATATATTATAAAATATCTTGCATTGCATAAATAAGGTGCCCCAAGAGTTTTCTCGTGATTGATAACTGATTTATTAGGTTGGATTTCGATTTTCGATTTCAATACTATCTATACTATATATAAAAGTGAGACTTTAACGGCTAAAAAATATCTTTTTTTAAAAATATTTACTGTCGTTCATCTGCGTATCGATCTATTCAATCAATCGCATTTATTATACACTACAGACTAATGCCTAATAGCGCAATCACCAACACTACAATTTTTTGTGCAATCCTACCAAAATAAGGTATGAGTTCTTATAAGTAGGGCTGTTATCGATCCGATTTCGAGCCGAGCCAATATCGGCTCGAAATCGGATTGATCACATTTCGATCGACTCGAGTTCAATTGAGTTCGACTTCGAGCCGGCTCGAGTCAATTCCAATCGACTTCAAGTCGATTTCGATTCATTTTCGAGCCAACGTAGCTCATCCACTGTCTCTCTGCCCTCATCCCTCACCAGCGCGAACACATGCGCTGTCCGTGCAAACCTCTACATCTGCCGCTGGAAGTCTACCGCCGACAGCCATGGCATCAGGGCTGAGTACATCCCCGGGTACAACGCCGACGTCTGTAGGATCGCTGAGCGGCGGCACCCATGCTCACCATTGATGTCAGAATCCCTCCTTCGTAGCTCCTCTTCCCGTTTTCCGGCCATCCGCTTGTCGTCGTCGTCTTCGGGAAGTACCGCCAGGCCATCACCGTTGGGTGGAGATGAAGGTTTTTTCCAGGTTTGTCCAAGTAGAAGTAGAGTCAGGATCCACATGAAACGAAGAGCAAGATCCCGCAGGCCCAAATATAATCCACCGGTAATCTGGCCTCTCCTTGCCAAGCACTGAGAAGACATCCTCCTTGAAGTATATAGGAACTTCATAGTCTGAATTAAGCTCAGGAATCTTCTCCGCAAACCTAGGATCAAAGAGGTACAATGGGCGCTCCTCCTGCACAATCTCTGCATGTGCAAAGTACTTCTCCATTGTCATCTCCAGAGGACCAACTGAGAACTTGACATCCTTGCAAATCCGAATCAATCCTTCCTTGCTCCACATCATCTCCCTCATTTCTATATCCCGTGATCCCAATATAAAGGTATTGTCTGCTTTGACTTTAAGAAGAAAATTACGTAACTTGAGCACTTCTCAGGAGGTCACCCATTCTAGTGCTACTCTAGCCCAAGCACGCTCAACTATAGAGTTTTCCATCATTAGCCTCACGGTTTTGCCCCAGAAGGCGCATCTACTATTTGAGATCACGTTATCTACTTATACAGCTCAGGATCTCCCTCCCTTTTCGATGTAGGATGATTCATTCATGTGCCTCTTTCATCACTCATTATTTGACCTAGAAGCCTGCCAGGAGCTGCACTTTATACCAGTAATTTCCTTCTCTTGAGATATCACCCGTCAAATACTCCCCGCCCTCTTCGGTCACGGGCATCACACTCGTATACTAATATACTAACGCTCGCATCTCTCTCTCCCTCTTTGCTATAACCCTAACCTCTAGCTTCGTTCTCCCTCCATGTCTCCATCTCTCAATTGAAGAGAAGAGTGCTGCCCCCTTTCTATTTTCTTGGATAGAAGATGGATCTGCGGTCTTTCTCACGGACACTACAATGCTCAAACAGAAGGCATCCATCTCACGGAGAAGAAGGAGAAGAAGAAGAGGGACTTGAGAATTATTTGGCCACACTGCTGAAGCAAGTATGCTTTTAATTGTAATCTCTGAATCTTTTTGTTTTTTGGATTTGTATCTCTTCATTGTGTTTTAATACATGCAATTACCTAAAATCCTCTTCTTTGATGGATTTAAGAAATTATAAATTTCTTGTTAGTTCTCCCTCTAAAAAGTGAGCTCCTTTCTATTTTGTAGATTAAGTTTTGATTGCACGCATGTTTATGAGTATAGGCATACAAACAAATAAGAAGAGGATGAGAGGGATTCAGGCATTTGGAAATGCTAGCACAACTGCATTTTAAATTGCCTAGAAACTTTCTATTTTGTGGACAAAATATTTTTTGTGTTAGTTATCTCATTTTCTGGATCTCCAGTTTTTTTATTGTGTCTCGGTGCATCTAATCAACTCAATGTTCTACCTTGGTGGATTTAAGAGATTTTAGATCATACCTTTCGCTAGTTCTCTGAAAATAGAGCAAATGAAATTATGAATTCAGCTACATGTTGGTTTTCTTCACATTCATTGATTTTGTTTTTTTTAATAATAGATTGTTTGAAGAAATTATGCTACGATGCTATTGAGCTAACCATCATATGTAAGAAGCTGTGAACTTTGGTTGAAATTAAAATCGCATTAAACCTGAGACGTGATGAAAAGCTTCATACTAGCTAAGCATGGCATGCATGAAGTTAATAATATCGAGCATGAACTTGATACTTGATATGCTATTGAAAATGAAACGATGGTGGCGAAAATCCAAGTTATAATATATGAAGAGCTAAAGTCAAATACATGTTTGAACAAATAATGTATGATACGAATAAATATATGTTTGAGAATATTTTATATAGCATGAGGAATTCAAAATTGTTGTTAGTTATTCTACGTGAAAAGCTGGAGGTTACTCATTAATGGATGCATGTTGTAGTAATTTAAATGAGAGTAATATCTGTTACAATACTCTTTTATTTTTTTTCCTGCATGAGCTCAGCTTGTCCAAGCTAAAGATAGAATGTTCTTCGTCACATGCATTTACTGTTAGAACAAACAGCAAACAATCTCTCTATTATGTTGTACTTTCCTCCAATTTGCATAAGTATGATTTATAGCTACTTTACTGTTAACACGTGGTTTCAGCGCTGCATCACAGCCGTATACGTGGCTCTCAGGTGGCACTAATTTTTTATTTAAAAGGCTTTTATTCTCTCAGGTCCCAAACCTCGGCCACGGAGGTTCAATCAATCCTCGTCCACGACGAAGCAGAGTCATCCCTTAGCAACATCGATGACGATATTCCTCAGCTGCACCTATCGCAGTCGGCATGGTCTTACCGTGCCGTTTCCAATACAGAAAGCTTTTTCCAGACACGCAAATCAAAGACTCGCGTGCTCCAGTCCTCACAGATCCCTAGAAGCAATGCCAAGATCAAAAAGTCTAGCTCTCCTTTTGCTTCTTCTGACTCCCCCAATGGCCAAAAATGGCATGGGTTCATCGTTAATTTGTTCCTCTCCCTTCCAGAAAACTCGGACGGAGCTGCACTGTCTGCCACCTATAAATATTCGTGAACAGGCTTCAAGCAAAGGAGGCTCGGATCGGAAAAACATCTGAAAGAGCGGAATCCCTCTTCTATCACTTTTGTAATCAAGAGCTTGAGATAAAAGAAAGCGCTCTCTCTCTTTCTTTCTCTCTCTTTCTTCTGTTAGCTCATTGTACTAGTCTTTTCGACCACCCTCTTCCTTTCTCTAGTGAAATCAGTTCTCACTGACCGCTCGGTAGACGTAGGGGATTTCTTTTCTGAACCACCTTAAACACCTGCGTGCTATTCTGGATGCATATTACTCTCATCTAAGCCTCAGTTAACAGGTTTAACTCACTGCGTGCAACCGTCTCTTGGGACTCTTCATTTTTCTCTTTTTTGGGACCCCATGTTTCCCACGTCAATATCTTCTGGTGTTTTCATTGAGACCTTAGAGGATGGTGGCTAGAACGCGCAGAATCAACTCTGCAACCCGTAGCACACACGCAGGAGAACCATCTGTCAGGGCTCCAAGTGATGAGGCTTCCGCTTTAATGTTTCGGCGTCGCGCCGGATCTACCTCCTCCTCCAGAGATACTCGTATTACGGAGTTGCAGGGGATGCTGGCGAATCTTACTGATTTGGTTACTGGCCTTACAGTACAACAGGCCGTAATCCTCAGGCAAACTCAACCAGTTTGCGCCGCCGTCCTACCCCCTACACCTCTCTCACCGGTTGCGACGGCCCGTGAGCCTCTCCCACCGGTTGCGGCGGCACGTGAGCCTCTTCCACCAGTCGCGGTGGCGCCTACACCTATCCCGCCGGTTGTGCTCCAGCCCCTTTCCTGCATCACCTTCTGTACAATCGTCTGGATCTTCTCGGTCGTCCAGACACCTTATTCCCGCTCAAGAGGTCCCTCAAAACCCTTGTGAACCATGTCCACTACCACAGCCTACTTTTTTTCCTCCAGTTTTCCTTCATTTCCTCACCGGGCGCAATCTACTCTTTACCGGAGCTCAGGACCTCCCATATGGACCTGACCCTTTCTTTGTCCCGCTGGATAGCAACGCTCCTTTCTCTGATGCCATCTGGCAAGCGCTAGTCCTAGAAGACTTCAGGCCACCTCGACTTGAAGCCTACAGAGGTGCTACCGATCCCCGTGAGCATATTAGGGATTTGAGGCTACTGTCCGCTATCGACAGCCCGACGAAGCCACCAAGTGTCACCTCTTGGCCAATACTCTGGAGGGAGCGACTTTCAATTGGTTCGTAAAATTTCCCAGGAGTCACATCTGTTCCTACGAGCACCTGAAGTGGGAGTTGATGGCCCGCTTCATTGGCCGGACACGACTCTGCCGTGGCTATGCACAACTATCGAAGAGGTCTCAAGAGCGGCGACTTGTCCAAATCCCTCCAACAGGTTAAACCTCGAAGCTACCCAGAGCTAGTTGCCAGGGCTAGTCAGTTTGTACTGTTCGAAGACGCTGAAGCTTCTCCCCCTGACGTTTCCGGTGTTAAGAAGGAGAAGAAGAGGAAACATCGGGGCAACGAACCATCGTCCACGATGATTCATAAAGGAAGGAATCATGGCAGGAATAAAAGGAGGCCGCAATAGACCTGTGAGCAAAAACATTTCTTCTCCCGACCGCTTACTGAAGTATACGCGGCGGCCGTAAAGCAGGGATGGGTTTGTCCTGCAGGGCCCAAGCCAGCATCACCTGCCTGAGTTGATCCGGAGAATTACTGCAAGTTCCATGGAAACTACGGGCATAAGCTTCACAAGTGTCGTGCATTGAGAGCCCTGCTAGATAAGCTGGCGGACCAGGGAAAACTTAAGAAGTTCATGTAGATGGCGCCTTTATTCAATGCCGCGTAGAAGGCAAGGCTTCAGTAGACGCAGGAGCTCCAACTCGGGTCTCCCCCTGCCTCCAGACCCTAACCGACCGGTGCGACCCTATCCTCCCGCTGCCAGAACCATCAACGCCATTTTCAGCGTTAACCCTGTCGCTGCGCACCGCCAGGTGGTTGAAGTAGAAGGCATCTCTCATCAGCCCTCTTCTTCCATCCCACTCATTTTCTGTCATGTTGTTTTGTCTGGTTTAATAATACCGCTTATCCTAGTGAGTTTTACGGACCCATTGGACTAGAAATTGTTAAGGCTGTTAACTTGGCTGAAGATCGAAAATCGCTCGATAATCGAATCGAATTTTGGATCGAATCGAAATCGACTCGACATAATCAATCCGACTAATGAGCCATAATCTTGGCTCGATAATTTTTTCGATCCGATCTCGAGCCATCACCGGATCGAATCGTTTCGGATCGAGATCGGATCAAAAATTTATTATAGTAGTAATAAAAATGTTATATTAATATTTATATATTATCACATAATTTCACATCTCTTGATATACCTCAGTGGTTATAATTTTGTGCTGCGCAAAAAAATGAAAGTTGAAACTCGCGTTCGAATCCTGATTCCTAAAATCTCAATCTGCCAAATATTTTTTTTTAACGGTTTAGATTAAGCTTTCGAAATCAATAGCTGGGATGTTTTTTTGAGCTGATATTTCAGTCATTCCCCTGCTTTCCGCTTTTGCTGAATCGCCGCCCAGTTGCCCTAATTTCTCGTCTGCCATCTACGGTCTGCTGTCTGCGACGTCTGCGTGAGCTTCAGCTTGCGACCGCGACTGCGAGTGCGAGTGCGAGTCTGCGAGAGTGCAAGACAGCGGCATCGACTGATCAGCTTCACCGACGACGGCGAGAGACGAGGCTGCGAGCTTGCGAGCCTGCGAAAGCTAACTGAGCAGTGGCCAACGGTCGGCTGCTAGCTAGAATTATTTCATCTTTACTACGACTACAAGTTTGCGATTTATCGATTCACATTGTGGAATCGTTCTTTGATGGTTTTCATCTTGCGTCTTGAACACTTACCTTGGATTTATGCTTCTTTTATCTTCTCATACCTCTATTGTTTATATTACGTTGATATTGTCTTACTCAATGTTGCTCCAGCATCTCCACAGCACCAATCGGCAGTCGCTATTCACTAACTCCACTCTCAAACGCCATTTGATGACAAATATGAGTTTACAACTCTCTGAATCTCGTTGTAATGGATCTTGAACTTATCCTTTTACCTTTTTGGGTGCAATGCCTTATGATTTTTATTTCTTTATTTGTTGGCATTCAGATTACTGAGAAGTATCTTTTGTTCTATGATGTAGATCATTGAGAATTTGAGATCTTTTTTTGCATGTTAGTTTTTTTGGTTCATTTTTGAAGGTTCTTTCAAAAAAAATTTTGATAGCTTTCTGAAGTTAGAAACTTGCATGGTTTTGTTGGTATACTGTGATGAAAAAAAGTAAAAACTGAGAAACATAGTTTACTGAATTTGCTCTATTGTATAAATCAGTTAGATGTGTAAAGCTTTTGATTACTTTTGTTGATACCCAATGATGATAGTATTTTAGATTTCTGACTCTGAGTAGTAAGAGATGGGGCAACATGATTTTTTACTAAGAACAGATATTACATGCGTATTTCATGACATACACATGTTGATATGAACAAATTATTTCTAGCATGCATACATTTTGATATAAGTATATAGAAATCTTATGATTTTTATTTTTTATTTATTGACATTTAAATTTTGAGAAACATGTTTTGCTCTATGATATGGATCATTGATATCTTTTTTGCATGTTAGTTTTTTATTGTTCATTTCTGAAGTTTCTTTCAGTATTTCTTAGTTCTTTGGAAGAACAGATATTACGTGTAAGAACAGATATTACATATAAGAACATATATTACATGTATATTCCATATCATATACATTTTGATAAGAACAGATTATTTCTAGCATCCATACATTTTGATATAAAGAAATGCATTTTTGATTTTTTTTAAGAGTGTGATGTTGTCCTTTATGTGATTATCTATTTTTTTTGTTGTTGCATGCATAATGTTTAAATAAGAATATATTTGGTGCTCCTTAATTTAAAATTTGCCTCTATTTAGTCTACTACAATGATGAGTTGTGATTTAATAATCTGAGGGACTATGTTTGCAGTATATAAAGTTGTAATCTTTATATCTCATTCTCTTTTATCTCTTATTATCTCATTCATGCACCTTGTTTATCAGCAACATCAACTCATTCAATGTCAGACAACGAGTTCAATCAGCATGAAGATGCTGGCAAAAATGTTGTCATGATTTCCAAAGCGGGGGATGAAGCTGAAAGTAAAGTGCAATGTGACGATAATGGTAAAAGAAAGAGATCTGAAGCATGGGATCATTTTACAATGGTAACTATGACTCACAAAGGAAAACAAAAGATCTGTTTGATGTTCGTTGTGCTGCACATAATCTTAATTTAATGGTTCAAGATGGTTTGAGGTTATTACTTCTGTGATATCCAAAATTAGAGATTCTGTATTGTATTTGAAGCGTTCCCCAAGTCGATTATTCAAGTTTGGTGAGATTGCTAGGCAGCTTGGAATTTATACATTTAGAGGCTTACGTATTGATGTGCCTACTAGATGGAATTCTACATTTAAAATGTTGGATGCTGCCTTTCATTACAAATCAGTCTTTCCTGAGTATGCATATCGAGATTTACATTATGTTTGGTTGCCTCTAGACCAAGAGTTGGATATTTATGAAAGAATTAGAGATATTTTGAGTGTTTTTTATGAAGTCACAGAGGTTTTCTCAAGTACAAAATTTCCTACAGCAAATAAATTTTTGCCTAACCTTTTTAAAGTAAAAAGAGCTTTAGACAAAGGAATACTTTCAAAAATTTCTTGTGTTAGCGATATGACAATTGCTATGAAATTAAGTTTGATAAATACTGGTCTGATTGTCATATTCTGTTGACAATTGCTAGTATATTAGATTCTCGTATCAAGATATTTGCTTTGACATATTTCTATAGAGAAATTTATGGCCCGATAGAAGTGAATGAGAGAATTGAAGATGTAAAAAGCTCTCTCAGTGAGCTTTATTCTTTTTATGCTATTGATAAGAATGTTACAACTTATGAGGGGTCTATTGCACCAAGCACTAGCTCTACATTGTTGTAGAGCAAAGAACCTAGAGGTGATCCACTTAATGATTTATATTTACACATCAAGGCAAGTACTAGCATGGAGGCTCCAAAATCTGACCTTGAAGTATACTTAAGTGAGCAATGTATTGAGTGCGAAGATTCAAAATTTAATATTCTAGAGTGGTGGAAATTGTCCTCAATGAAGTATAAAATTTTGGCCAAGATGGCCAAAGACATTTTCACAATTCCAGTCACTAGTGTTGCATCTGAATCAGCGTTCAGTGCTGGTGGTCGTGTCTTAGAAGATTACAGAAGCTCTTTATCTCCTAAAACTTTAAATGCTCTAGTCTGTTTTGGTAGCTGGATTCGAGCTGCCCATTCGACTGCTACTGATCCTATTATAAGAACTATAATCATGCATACACTTTTAGTTTTTTATTGCTTTGTTATTATCTAACTTCTAATGCTTCACTTGTTTGATTTTTTCAGTTTGATACACTTGTTGAAGAAGATTTAATTATTAACATTCCTACAGGACTACAGGAGTGATCAGTGATGTTACATGACAATGAAAATAGCTACTCTTGCAATTCTACTTTTGCAACTCTAAATATTTCTGCAGTTCTGTGGTTCTACCCTTCCTTACTCATTTTGTTTATCTATCTGAGACTGCTTGGCATGTTTACTGACTTGCTTTAGCTGAAAGCCTGAAACTGCACTATTTTTGCTCTATTTTTATAACTACATTATTTCTATCATGATTTTGTAATTGCATTATTGAAGCTTCTTTATTATTGCTGTGACTTAACATCTATTTTTGCCTTCTCTATTTTGCTGGATTAATTAATCCGATGAAATCAAAATTAAAATTCAAAGCCCAATGATGAAATACGTATTAAAAGTATTAGTTTTTTTATTTCATTTATGCTCTATGATGAAATACGTATTATTTGTTCCAGCTTGAATCCTGCTACTGATGCTTTGAAATTTTAGTTGTTTTGCTTTGTGTAATTGTGTTACTGCTGGATGGTCAATGACTTGTTGTGTTTTGCTGTGTCAATGACCTGCAGCCTGCTGAACTCTGCTATGTCAATGACCTGCTATGTTTTACTTATATTATTCTGCTGTGTTTTGCTTATATTTGTTATTTCGCTTATCTGATGATGGTGATGCTAAAATTATCAAATCTTTTCTTTTTGAAACTCTTAAAATTTTTAATTCTGAGGGCAATAACTTATATTTTGATTGTTTAATTTTTGAGGGCAATGATTACCAAAATTCATAGGAATATACGTATGATTTTAATAGTTTGATTGCTGAGGGAAATATCTTTAATAGTTTTCATACTTCTCAATATCTTATAATTTTTAAGTTTTAATTTTTGATTTTTGACGATTATCTTATATCTATTAACATACTAATGTGCAATTTATCTTTGAGCAGGATTGAAGATTTAATGAATGATCGACCCGGGGGCACGCACAATAATCTGCAGGATTTATTTTTTATTCACATTTAGATCTTAGTTGATACTTTTGAGAATATTATTAGTTTTATTTAGGTATTATTTGTAATTTGTTAGATATTATGATGTATAATCTACTCATATAATTTGAGAGAGATTAGATCATGAATTTATTTATTATTACTTGTTCAATTTGACAATTAATGTACAAACTTATTTCGTGTAATTATATGTTAATTTTATATGGTATTACTTTAGTATGTGCTTAAATTTCAAACTAAATATTTAATTGTTTTTATGATATTTTTATTTTCATATTTGTAAAAAATGCATATATACATATATATATAATTTTTATATATTTTTTAATTTTAAAAAATTTAATCTCTGTAGTTTTAGTTAATAGTTATAAGTATTTCGAGCCAGCTCAAAGTGTGATCGAGCTGGCTCGGAGTCGAGCCCATTCAAGCCGAGCTAACTCGAAATCGAAAATATTCGACTAACGATTCGATTTCGAGCCGTAACAATTTCGAGCGATCCGATTTCGAGCCGAGTATGGCTCGGCTCGAAGTCGGATCGATAACAGCCCTAGAAATTGGATTCAATTGTCAACTACTCTTATCGGAAATAGTGAAGATCTCCCCTGCATGGGCAACCCTCACAACGACCCGATAGGGCGCAATAAACATCCTCTTCCCCGCATTCGAAGACCCCGAGGTCTTCGACATCGATTCCAGCCCCGGAAGCTTGATGGATGACATACAACATTACCTCCAGACGGGCGAGCTCCCAAACGACAGACATAAGGCTCGCAGGCTCCAAGTAAGAGCCGCTAGGTACATCATATCCCAAGGTCAATTGTTTAAGAGATGCTATTCTTCACCAAACTGGCCAAATGCATCCGCGAAGAAGACTTGAGAACCATACTCGAACAGATCCATGCCGAAGACGCCAAGGATATTACTGGCCGAACCTCCAGAGGGACGCCAAGGAATTCAGCCAGAAGTGCCCCCAATGCCAGATCTACTCGAACATTCCTAGGCAACCGGCGGCTCCGCTATACCCCATAACCAGGTCTTGGCCCTTTTCGATGTGGGGCCTCGACTTTTTGGGACCATTCCTGAAATCCGGAAGGAACCTGCGCCATGTGCTGCTAGCAACAGACTACTTCTCGAAACGAGGCGAAGGCGATGGCGCAGCCGACGGGCACGAGCATCAGGAACTTCATATGGACACGGATCATATGCAAGTTCGGCGTCCCCCTCTCCCTAATCTGCAACAACGGAACCGCCTTCACCAGCCAAGCCGTCTGAAACCTATGCTCCGAAAACGGTATCAACCTGAGCTTCGCATCAGTTCGACACTTGCAATCGAATGGCCAGGCAGAGGCATCGAACAAAAACTTTCTCAACACACTAAGAAAGCGGATTGACAAAATCGGCTCATCATGGGCAGCCGAAATCCCGGCGGCTATCTAGGGACTGAACTGCACGCCAACAGCGGCCACGGATCAAACGCCTTTCTCGTTTGTTTTTGGGGGAGAGGCGCTTGTCCCGGTCGAGCTAGACATCTACTCCCCCCGGGTCGAACACGCCAGCAACTTCGACCCACCCGCTCTTCTTGAATGGCAAAAACAAAATGGGAATGCAAGGAGACTCGAGCTTGACCTCCTCGAAGAAGACAGGGAACTAGCAGCTTTTCGACAAGCGGAACACAAACGAAGGATCGAAAAGTATTACAACAACCATGTGTACAGGAGACCTTTCCGGCAAGACGACCTGGTCTTGAAATTAAAAAATACCACTGACCGAGATATGGCATCAGGAAAGCTCGACTCTAACTGGGAAGGTCCTTTCATCATCCGCAATGTGCTCGGCCCGAACACCTACAAGCTAGCAAGGCATGACGGGACTCTCCTGCCAAGAACCTGGAGCGGCAACGACATAAGAAGATTTTATTCATAAAGAACTTGTAAATCACACATTGTTTTATGAAGACAAGTTTTTCGGCGACTAGCAGTCAAGGGTACTCCCCTTCTCGAAGTCCCAGGCCTAAAATCCTAACTTAGCGCCAAGGCGACTGGCAGTCAATGGCACTCTCTTTCTCGAAGTCCCCGGCCTGAAATCCTAACTTAGCGCCAAGGCGACTGGCAGTCAAGGGCACTCCCCTTCTCGAAGTCCAGGCCTAAAATCCTAACTTAGCGCCAAGGCGACTGGCAGTCAAGGGCACTCCCCTTCTCGAAGTCCAGGCCTAAAATCCTAACTTAG
>KZ451890.1:1290551-1325422 GCA_002786265.1 Apostasia shenzhenica
CTAAAATCCTAACTTAGCGCCTAGGCGACTGGCAGTCAAGGGCACTCCCCTTCTCAAAGTCCCAGGCTTAAAATCCTAATTTAGCACCCAGACGACTAGCAGTCAAGGGCACTCTCCTTCTCGAAGTCCCAGGCAATCAAACCAAAAACCAAAGTTTCATAAGCAGAAATCTAGTGCAAAATAAAAACAGAAACTTTGCATTTCAAAAATCTGCTTTACAAAAACAAAGTTACAACTTTACAAATCACTATCCCTCCTCGAAACCTCGGAGTCAGAATTCACTAAGTCAGCACTAGGAGTCCGCGGCACATCTTGCATTGGATCCTACGAGCGAAGTGGAGAGACAACTAAGGGCCCTTCTGAAGTGCCCTCGGGGAAAGTTGGTTCTTCCTCCGGAGCTGAGACCCCCCCGGCGGCTCCCTCAGCTCTTGCCATTTCGGCTTCAGTAGGAGGGATGGCCACCTTCATATTTGAAACGAAGGCAAAGATCCGCCCCATCCTCTCCGCCGACATCTTGAAGAAAGGACACTGGTACGAGAGGCTTTCCGAAAGAATACACTCGTTCATGTCCAGCCCTTCGAGATCCTCGCGGCTCACTAATCCCCGGTCGAGGAGAGCGGAGCCGAGCATATTCACCGAACTCTCCAACGCCTCCTTAAATGAGCGTCTTGAACTCAAGAGACTGGCGGAATTTGGCGACCCCTTCCTTGCGAATCTCCTCAGACTGATCAAATGTCTCCTCCAAAAGCCTCTGAAGTTCAGCTTCCCGGCGACTGGACTCCTCCAGATCTCGCATCGCCGAACGAAGACGCTTTTCAGCAAGGAGACGCTGACGCTCCGACTCCAAATACAGAAGCCCATTTTCCTTTGCTTTTCTCTCTTGAGCCATGGCTTCCCTGGTGAGTTGCTCCACTTGACGCCCCACCACGTCCAGCGTATCGGGGGCCCGAGCGCCAAGTCTGGTTACCGAGTCCGACCTCCCTTCGGGAACAACCCTTGGAGATTCACCTCGAACACCGTCCCCAGACTCCTCGGCACTCTGACCAACAGAATCCGGCCCTTCGGCGCTAGAACCCGTCTCGTCTTCACGCCTCCTGCACGGTTCTTTGCGATCGTCACTGACCTGCACATCATCTATGTATGCCAGGTCATCAACGCCCTCCTCGAAAGCAAGAGGCGCCGCCGAAGAAGCTCCCTCCGCCGACGCTCCAGATACGGCCCGCTTCTTCTTCGCCGGAAGACGAGAAGGCCCCGGCCTATTGTGAGGGACCCTTTTATTCCCGATCTGCCGAAGTCGGAACCATCCCAGTTCGAGCTCTGGTTGGCCTACAAACAACGCAGACGCGGAGTCAGGACCGAAAAAAGGAAAAGGGGGGAACTGCCAAAACCCACCTGTATAAACCCGCACGTCGACTTCGAGCTCGCGCAGGTAGTCCTCTGCATCATGCACACATTTTTGGATTTCGTCCACTTCCCGAAAACGTGAGTCCTCAAAACCAATTCCCTCTCCCAAAAACCTCGCCTCACCTACCCTTTGTGGAACGACAAAACTCACTCCGCAGGACTCGGCGAAGAAAATCCTCTTATACCAATCTACAAATCCGGTATCCCTAACCTTGAACACCTAGCAGTACCTGCCCTTCAAGACGAAACACCCATGCAGGCAAGGGTTTGCCTCCCATCGAAAGACCGCCTTGAAGATGTCGATATCCCAAGGGATCTGCCGGCGCCGCAGCTCCTTGATGAGGCAGTAAATCATAGTAACCGCATTCGGTGGGAGCTGCATGGGGACGATGCCGAAGTGGTTGAAGATGTTCACAAACTCCGGCTGGAAGGGAAGGAACAACCCGCCGCGCAGGTGATGGAGGCATACCTCTATCTTCCCTTTCGGCAAGGTCATGAACCTCGCTCCCGCTGACGGATACTCCAGCCCAACATCTGGGTTCCTCCCCCACAGCTGCAGCACCTCCGTCTCGAAAGTGTGTGGAGGGAGGACACAGAGCTCACCCCGAAGAGCATGGTAATCGCTCCACATTTCCCTCGCTCTGCTGCGCGATTGCTTAACCATCTTGAACCCATGAAAATAATAGTGGTAGGGACCCATGGTTGGCCCAGTACCCTTTTTATAGTCCTGAGCCCCGACGATTCTACTCCCCGAGGGTGACCCCTAGACTGTCTAATCCTAAAAGTTCAGACTTGCCTGGCGCACGAACCTCACCTCGTTTTTCCCAACAGTCACATTAAAATAATAAACAATGATAAACAAGGCACATATCACGAACATTCCATTAAAACTTCTCTTTTACATTTCGTCAAAAAAAATGATGATGACAAGACTTCTTCCTCAGCTCTCTAAGGAGAGAGCCCGAACTCCGACTCCGCTAGTAGACCCCGAACTTCCCATGCAAACTCTTTTCGGCGGCGGTTCTCCTCTTCCAGTTCTTTGACTCGGGCCATCAGCGTGGTCCTCTCCTTCTTCAGCTCCTCAATTTCGACGACCGCCACCTCCAAGTCTCCCTCGAAGCGAGCGCACTTCGACTCCAGATCCATGATCGCCTTCTCCGGCTCAGATGGCTCCAGTCTCCGAAGAAGGGAAAGCGCTTCCTCCATCTTCTGCTCAAGGGCTGTCGCTTGACTCCTGCTGGCTAACCGCTTTTCGACCTGATCAAGGTGCGAACAGATGCTGCATGCAAAGTACTGCGCGCTCGAACTGCCAGAGCTGGGCCCTCTCTGACCGCCCCCCCTGACGAGATCTCCGGACCAGCGGAAGGGCCCGAAGGGGATGAAACTGGGGTCAGAGTGCTTCGCTTCCGCAGTGGCGCATCCTGGGCCTCCGTAGGCAGAGGAGCGGGAGGCTGATTCTTCGCATCCTCTCTTCTCGGCCGCATTTCGTCGTCAGCCACAATGATGGTGTTCTCCGCCGGAGGGGCCTCTCGAACATCGCCTTGAAGGGATCTGGACGCCGCACGCGCGCCCTCCCCTACATTGGATAGGTGGATTCTTGGTTTCTTCGGCGCCTCCTCGCGAACGGACGGCCGTCTTGCACTCGCCTGACCCGATTGGGCAGGACCTCCAGCTTCAGAAGTTTCGTCCTGAACAAACCCAGCGACGCCTGAGAACATCGCCATCGCCACACCAGCTCTCCTAGGGTCAACAGGAGAACCGTCCGATGCTCCACAGGTATTTATAGACTCCACAAGCCCACATGGCACCCGAGCACGCGCATCAATACACTTCACGACTATTAGGGGGACATGTTGCACCTGGATCTGCGCTTGATCATCTGGACCATACACTTGAAAGCTTACGTGGCATCGACAGCACGAGTGCTCGGCTCCAAATGTAAGGCGTACCACCTCGAACAGCAGATGCCGAAGAGACCAAGACGAACAATAGGGATCAGAACTGATCGGCGCCTGGCGAAGCATTGGTGACCATACTGCTTTCAAGAAGTATGGACTCTCTCGCCGTCAGACCGTACCATCCGTACATCGTACAACAAAGTCCAGGGTGTGCCCCCTGCGGACATTGATGGTCTGTCTTGGAGCTGAAGCCCATTCTGCTGAAATGGCTTTACAGAGAATGCCAGGATATAAATATCTCACTGTAATGGGAAAGGCTCTCTCCGACTGGACCCAAGAAAGTACTGATACCCCAAATTTCACAGCTTATTGTAACCCAAAAAAAAAGTGATTCTAGTGATTTTTGAAGCCTCCTCGAAAGGAGTCGTGGTTTTTCCGCTTAGCCGGTTTTCCACGTAAAAAATTTGATTGTTCATCATCTTAACACAATTAAAATTTTTGTGCTAGCTTATAGCCTTATTTATGCATTGTAGCTAATATATGTACCATAGCATGCGCCGATTTCTAGCGTATGTTCTTTTTCCTTATATGAATTCATTCACGTAATATGATATTTATCAAATCTAACATTTGTAGGAACATGACTTCAAAAATTGTATGATTCTGTGCATACTTATATACCCTTCTTAGCTTGTAACTGTTAACTTATTAAATTGAGTATTGGAACACATAAAAAGTTGTATGTTTCACTACTAAGATTTGTGCATATATAATTTCGTTAGCATTTCAAACTTTGCACAAATATACATTATTAATGTTTCATTTCATTTCTTCATGTGCACAACACGTGACTATCACTAGTATTAAAAAAAAATCCATTTAGATATCGGATTCAAATTTGTTCTTATGGACCGCTAACCGTTTTACTGTCGGCGTCTGAGACCACACACCCCCTTAACGCTGTTATCTCGTAGAACTGACTGAACAATCCTAATCTCAGTTCCTGGATTCACGAATAGAAACAAGCTGATCTGAGAGGTGAGTGAAGAAAATCGATAGGCGATTGGACTACGGACGCTCACCAAAGGAGCCCTAACTACCCGCCATTTTCATCCACTGAAAATCAAAATATCGGGCCTTTCGTGGCGATGTCGTCGTCGTTGCCGACGGCGGCAGCGGCGGCGGTGGCGGCGGCTACCGCGCCTGCATCAGGGAGTTTATCTGTGAAAGATCGTCAGATCGTGGCAGCGGTCGGCACGACTACAGCTACGATCTCTCTAGCTGGATCGGCCTTCATTGTGCTCTGTTATATCCTCTTCAGAGAGCTTCGGAAATTCTCCTTCAAGCTTGTCTTCTTCCTCGCCCTCTCTGTAAGCGGTCGTCTCCTTTACCCTCTTTTTCTGTGCTTCAGTCCGTGCTGGAAGTTAGGTGAAATTAGGGTTCTGCTCGCCGATTCTTTTTCCGCCTATACCCGCTTTTGACCATGGCATCGAACTCCTGTCCATCTTTTTTAGCAAATCTGATGAGGTGGATCACCGTGTTTTAACTACAACGAGGCGTTTCATTTCAATAGTACGAGGGGCGGGAATTTGGTGGAGAATTTGTGGATTTTATGGAGCATTCTTTTAAAGTTGAGAAAGTGGGAGGTATGGAGTGGATAAAGAAACTACGCATGACCTTGGTGGGGATATTTCTTTAGTATTATCCTAGTAGCTTTTAAGACTTGAGCATTCTTGACTGACATTTTTTTTTTTTTGATTAAATTCTTGACTGACATTTGTTTGAGTAATTTGGTGGAGTAAAATCTAGTGAAAAAATTTCTGAGGTCTTTCGCCACGTTTTTCTCTTTATTTAACGTAATATTCTATATTTAATATGCAAAGCTTCTCTATCTTGCATCCAACTCTGAGTTATGTTAATGGATGACTAGCCTAAAGTCTTTGAAACTGTTGTCTTTAGCATCTTTTACTGAACTCGCGACTACCTAATCCATTGGCTAGTGATTTCTGATGCAATAATATCTGATGTTTTTGTGGAATGAATGATTATAGATGTTTGTGCTAGTTTCTTCATTTCGCAGACTTTTAAGGCCATCGTTCAGTTTCTGCTCATTATGATTGTGGAGAGTAACTAAATAAGAGAAATAAAATTCACTTGAGAAAATAGATAGCTGAACTGTATTTTTTGCTTAATCATCAAAACAGTTGGGAAGATCGACCTGCCTTTTGTTTGTTTGTATGGTAGGGATTTTGGACAAAAAGTAAAAGCATGCAAGTTTTCTTTTGTTAGTGGCTGCAGGAGGTTTTGCATAATGCCAGCATTTTTTCTAAGCCAGCCTGAGGATTGCATGATTAAATTCAATGACGCTTCTATAAATTATGTGGTGCATTTTAAAGAAAAGTTATGTTCTTCATATGTAAAATGCGGCTACATCTTAGTCCATCTTACCTATTTGATGCTCAAGCATGCTTTGTTGAGTATCTTTGATAACAATTATAAGTATATGACGCTATAAGAAGGTTTAATATAAATGTTAACCATGATAGGCCTCTAACACATGCTTTTATTTTTCAGGATATGTTCTGCAGTTTCTTCAGCATAGTTGGGTATGCCCTGCACTAGTTTTTTAAAATTAGTTAATCACTGGCCCACTTGGCTTCTTTTTGTAATTTTTTGAGCAGGCTTTCTTACTTCTTTTTTATAGTGAATGACTTACTACATTGAAACTAGCATTTTGCATTTTTCAATTTGTACTTCTACGGAAGAAATTGCTGCTGAATTGCCCTATTATTCTAGAAGATATTGTAATAAATGCTGTGGTTGTCACCTCAAAAGCAGGAAAATATGATTGGTTAGATGATTAGCTAAAGAGGAAACTTTAATGTGGTTGTATTGATAGATCTCTTAGGCTTATACAAATTAGAGAGAAATAAAGTATTGACCTGGACATTCAACTGAATTAGGACAACATTTTAGTAATTATACTAAGTATATTAACAATTATGGGATTCCATCATTGTTGTGAATTGCTAGCATACAAGGAAATCTCACGTTAGGATATTAATGTAAATACAAAAAGGGAAAAAAAGGGAGAACACTGACTTGGAAAAACCCAACTTATGGAAATATTACGGTGTCCGGAAGCAAGAGATAAATCCAGCATAATGTTTGAAGAATACATTGGGTTGTAGTTCAAGAAGAGGAAGACGATACATCTGTTTGTAGCATTTCAGTCTCTCTTGGGCTGTTGTCCTTAGGAAGAAGAAGCTCCGATGGAAGAACCTGTCTCCTGATGTATGTGTCATCCATTTCACATGAACATGGGCCCATCTTTTGTAACTTGCTGGAACCAACCATAATTACTCCCTTGTTATTTTTCCTTTGTGTGAAGCATCTCTTTCAATAACTATTCTCCATCATGTTCTCATTATCAGTACTCATTATTAACTAGTAATAGACCTGGGCATCTATCGGGCTCGGGTCGGGCTAACTCGAACCGGGTCACCCAGTGAACAGGTTAAATCACACCCATACATATATATTGGGGTCAATTTATATGACCAAGCCCGACATGGCCTCGGGTTGGGCCGGGCCGGGTTGACCTGAATGGTAAGCTCTTTTCCATAACAAGTAAAAAAATTGTTAAGCTTTTAGGTGTCGGGCCGGGTCGGGCCGGGCCGGGTCGACCCGAATGATAAGCTCTTCTCCATAACAAGTAAAAAAATTTTAAGCCTTTTGGTGCCGGGCCGGGGCCCCAGTGATCATGCCCAAGCCCGATCATGAAAATGATTGGGCCGGGCCATGCCGGGTTAAAGGAATAAGATGAAATTTTATTACAATCCAAGCCCTAAAATTTGCGGGCCGGGGTCGGGTCGGGTCGGGTCGGCCGGGTCTCCGAGCCTGTGCCCAGGTCTAACTAGTAATGGTGCCTATTTTAATAAGAATTGTTAGTAGAGTAATGGTGCTTGTTTTTAATAAGAATGGTTAGTGTAACATCATCTATTAATCATAGATGCACATGTGCTACAAAGGTGAGGCCATTGATTTTAGGATTAACGCCCTGATTGTTCGAGGTTGTCATTTGTATGTGCTTGACAATCGAAACCTCAAGCCTAAAGTGATGAGATACCCGGGGACAATCGAAACCTCATGCTTGAATTGATGCCTAACCCATATCCTATATAGTTACTTAACAAACATTGATACATTATTGGGTACTTCGTGTTATCATGTTGAGATATCGAGGAAGCAAATATTGGTGGTGTGATGGTGTTTGACTGCCTACTCAGAAAATATAATGTCAAGTGAATTCATGAGATTATTTCTAATTTATAACTGAAATCTCGATAGTTTTATCAATATAAACATTTTTTTAGCAAAAGGGGGATGTTTTTAATGTCTAGGATACTTATAACATAAGCGGTATAAGGCCTACAAATGCTTGCCTTGAGGTTTATGCTGAAGGCTTTCAAATGCTTGCCTTGAGAATCCAACCTTTGTGGAGGGGGGAGGGTTCATTATCTATTGTCTTTTTCAGCATTACTCCCATGAATCACCCAAGGGGAGCATAACCAAAACTTCTTAGGAGTCATGTCAAGGAAAGCGACATCATGGCCCTTAGCTAATGAGATAGAATTGTATAACATTGACATTAATGAAAGAGAATGTAAGCTTGCAGGAAAGCAGATCTATTATTAGCATCAGGCTGGATGGATCAGATTTTGACATTGAGATAAAAGGTTGTATCTCAAAAGTAAGAGACACAACCATATCTCAACATTGAGGTCTTTATGACGTATTTTGACTTCGGGGCAAATCAATTCTCAACATTAAGATGAGTTGATTGTGCCTCGAAGATGAGGTATAACAACAACAACAAACCAAGCTTTTAACCCACTAGGTGGGGTTGGCTACATTAATCCTTTTTTTCATTGTATTATCAAATACAAATTTTTATTTAGCTCTAAATATGTAAGGTCGCTCCTTATAATTTCAGTATTATATAACATTATTGGCCTAACAGCTGTTGTGTAAAATTTACCATTAAGTTTAAGTAAATTTTTTTTATCACACAATACGCTAGATGCACTCCTTCACTTTATCTATCATACTTAAATTTTGCTTCTGTATGATTGATCCAAGATATCTAAACTGTTCGCTCTTCTTGATTATCAATTATTATCTCCTCATTATAAGTGCTTTTTTTATGACTAAAATTACAGAATATATATTTAGTTTTTGATCTACTAAGATAAAAATCATTCTAGTATATTTCTCCATAACTCGAGTTTCACCTTAATACTTTTTCTAGCCTTATCAATAAGGAGAATATCACCTGCATATACTAAAGTATTTCTTCTTGAATGTATTCAATCAAAATTTTCATAATTAATGTAAAGAGATATGGACTTAAAGCTGAACCTTAATATAATTCAACTAAATAGAAACATTTTTACTCAAACTCTTATGTGTTCGAACACATGTAAGAGCTCCTTTATACATGTCCTGAATAACTTGAATGTAAGTAGTGCAAATCTTTTTTTCTTAAAACTCTCTAGAGTACTTCTCTTAAGATTTTATCATAAGTTTTTTTAAATCAATAAAAATCAAATACAGATCTTCTTATCTCTCTCTAAACGTTTTCATTAAACCTCTCAATAAATGAATAGCTTTCATAGTAGATCTGCTAGGCATAAAATCAAATTGATTCTATGATACTCTAGTATCACAACGTAATTCATGCTCAATCACTCTCTTTTAAAGTTTTAAAGTGTGACTCATTACTTTAATTCCTCTATAGTTAGTATAATCTTATACATTGCTCTTATTTTTATAAATAGGTATTAATGTATTTTTTTTTTATTCATTTGATATTCTTTAAGTCTTCAAAATCATATTAAATAATCTAGTGAGTCAGGAAACTCCTTTATCTCGCATACATTTCCAAACATTTATCGAAGATGAGGTACATTGATCCTATTTTTGGCATTGAGCTATTTTAGACTGAACTCTGGGCATTAGGTAGTATATATTGTTGGATTAATGTCCTTTATGGTTGTGGACATTAGGTCCATCTTTGGGAGCATAAGATACAACTAGGAGGACAATTCCATCTTTGGGATAGTATGATATATACACAAAGGAGCCTTCAAATAATTGTTTGGTAGGTGAGGCATCAATATGTAGGCCTGAAGCATCAAATACTGCCTCTTTCACAAGTGTTTTAATGTGACCTCGCCGCTAAAGTATCGCAATGTAGAATGCATTAGGCTAATTGTGAACTCATCAAGATCATCACCAGTAAAGGATGTTGTCTATCCAAAACAACTAACTTGTATACGTAGAGGCTATGATATTACTGTCAGGATGTTTTGGTTATGCCCCTCTGGGTGGGGAAGGGTGGAGAAAGGCATTAATGTTTGGGGGTCATGTTGAGCAAATCGGCATCATGACCCTTGGTTGATGAAATAGGATTGTATGGCATTGACATCAACATGAAGCAGAATGGAAGCATGAAGGAGGACAATATTGAAGAACAAAGAGAAAGAGAAAGAGAAAGAGAAAGGAGAGAGGAGAGAGAGATTGAAAAAACATTCCCTTGTGTTTTATTCACAATCATGTGACTTTATCTATAGAGGGGTTGTAATATGTTATTGAGGTAAAATCCCATTACATGGTAATTCTCTATTTGAGAAATAATCACATTACATGGCAGCCTATAATCTTATACGCTAATTGGTAATCCTCAAATATAAAAAGAGGTAATCACTATATATTATTTTCCAACTTGGGAGCGAGCCATTATTTAGCAAAGATGTCTATCCCATATCCACACCCCCTGTAATCTTAGCATGGGTGAGACGACTCTAAGATTGGTGGGTTTGAACAGTTGTTTGGATAGAGGTTTTGTGAACTGTCATAATTTGATCTTTGGTGGAGATATAAGATACATTGTGTATGTGAGTGGTAACACGTTCCTGGATAAAGCAAAATCAATTTCATTGTGTTTGATCCTTGAGTGAAACACCAGATTAGCTACTAACTATGTTTTTCCAATGTTGTTTCGCCAGAGGAGTTGTAATTGAAGTTTGGTAAGGAGAGATTGCAGCTAGCCTAGTTCAGCGGTTGCATTTGCAATGTCCTTGTATTCAGCCTACGCGATCGAGTGACATATACCATTGCTTCTAGGAGTTAATAAAATCAAGTTTTTCCTTAAGAAAATTGCAATCTTGCTTGTGAAGCAATGATTTTCAATAGAGCCAGCCTAGCCAAAATCATTGTAGCAAAGTGTTTGACTGAACTTTTATTATTTTCAACAGGAGCATGCATATGTTGACAAGCATGATTCACTACAAATGCGACATCAAGTTTAGTGATGGTTGTATATTGTGGGTGCTAATAGTACTTCGATATATGGATGGATCACTCATTGGTACAGAACTCTTTATGGGTGGGTAGTTATCAAAGTTTAAATAGGATGTGCACCATCCATTTTAGCATACTGAAAGATCCTAAGGAAGTATTTGCTTTGGGAAAGGAGACATCTTATTGAGTGGGGTTGAAGCTTAATGTTGAGGAAGTAGTGTGCATGCTTGAGTCTCTAACGGAGAAATTCACAACTTAAACATAAGGTTATATTATGGTAGAAGTGAGTAAGGTTTTGAAAATCAGACTGATTTAAGAACCAGTAGACTTTTATATTCAAGGTTCAAAGTTTAAGGGTTGAACTGAGATTGAACTGGGGTTTGTAATAATTAAAAAATAAAATACAATGTACACATGTTTGAGATATATATTAATCATATACCAACACAACAATTAAACATAAAACAATTATTCAATATTGAATATAATAACTTTAACAAATAGTATCTTGTATCATTAACCCAAAAAATCAATTCTAATTAATTCTAAATAACATTTACCTAACAAAATGTTAATACAAGCTACTTGATCTTTTTCATCATTCCAAATTACTAAATATTGCATATTCTGCTATGTCAACACCATCAAAGTTAATATCACTAAATGCTTCCAAGCTTTCACATTCTGGATTGCCCAAAGCACTAACTTCATCATCTAATCAAAAAATAAATGGAGCCATGAGACTATCTTTTTGTCAATTTTCTTTCTATTCTTTCCTTTTGATACTTCAGTAGTTGCTATGACATCATTTCGATATATTTTTTTCTCTAAAGTCATCATAATTATGCTCTGACATTTGTTCTTCCTCAACTACTCAAAAGTCCGTTATTTTTTATGCATGTATAATCCAATGGATTATAATTTCCTTTCTTGAAATACATTTTAAGACAATTCATAAAAACTTATGCTAATTAATATAAAATCAGTATAAAAAATGAAGTTAGTTGACATATCAAATGCAATACTTAAAACATTTTTTTGAGGCATATCAAATGCAATAATACTTGAATATAAACTTACACATTTCACATTTTTAGGCTATAATGTATGAATATATAATATCATTAAGTATTTGATGCTCCAAATGATTTCTTCTATTCATGTGTATTTTCTGAAATACGCTCCAATTTTTTTCACATCCATATGCTTATGGCTTTGACTCAAAACTCGAATGGCTATTTTTTGTAGATTTGGAGCACTTATTCCATACATCCTCCACTATCATCTACCTACCAAAAAATTTTAGATTAGATCAAACCTAAAGATAAACTTTGTGAACAATTTTAAGAAAAACACTTATCCCATGCATGGCTGCATCTTTTTAGACAACTTGAGAGCTAAGAGCTTGTTAAAAATTTCTAAATGGTTGCGATAATTCCTAACCTCATTCATGACTTTTTGAGGTTTTCTACAAATTTCCTTGTTTCTAATAAGATTAACCAAACCTTGCGTAATTTTTGATTTATGATAATAATTCTCTTGATAAATTGAAAGGATAGATTCCAAAAATAAGGTGTATAATGAATGTTCTGGCGATGCTGACCATCCCATCTATGTTTAATAATGGTGGTGTATGACTTATACAGCCTCTACACATTTCTAAATTTTTTTTTTGTCTTTTTGGCTCTATACATTTGATCATAAACATATCCAAGTAATGGTTTTTCATTAACATCAACAACACGCAACAACCGCATTAGTCGGTCAGTAATTGATGACATTATCAAGCAATCAGTCTAAAATCAGTTATCCAAAATAATTGTTGAAGCCCTTACCTTTGGTTGATCTAGCCAATTTGTGTCACTATAGTGTTTGCTTGTTACTAGACCTGGGCATTGACCGGGATTGGGCTGAGTCAAATCTGGCTGGGTTAACATGTAAATCGATTAAAATACATCTTATAAGTATATTCGGGTCAAATTCTTATGACCAAGCCTGACTCGGGCTTTGGTCGGGTCGGGCTAAGCTGGCTGGGCTGACCCGAATAAGAAAGGCTACAGATCAAGCTCGAGTGGCCATGGCGAGCTTGGGCAATGCAGGCGGCAGCCATGGCGAGCTTGGGCAATGCAGGCGGCAGCCATGGCGAGCTTGAGGAGGAGGGTAAGGACGGTGAGGTGGGTCATGGGCGGTGGGCGGTGGGGACCTTGGGCTTAGCCATGGCGAGCTTGGTGAGCTTAGGCAGTGCCATGGTGAGCTCAGCCTGCGTATGTGGACATGGGAGCTCGGGTAGTGGCCATGACGAGCTCCCTCAAGCGGTGTCGCGGCTAAGGTGAGCTCGGGCGGCATATGTGGCCATGGGAGCTCGGGGCCGTAGGCGACCATGGTGAGGGATAAGGACTTCATCCAAAAAGAAAGAGAAAGAAAGAGAGAGAGAGAGAGAGAGAGAGAAGGCTAGGACAGGCCAAGCTCATGTCGGGACCCAACATCCCTGTCCAAGTCTAATCCTAAATTTGATTACTAACCAAGCCCTAAATTTTGCGGGCCAGGTCAAGCGAGCTCTTGTGCCCATGCCCAGCTCTACTTGTTACTAATACTTGAAAATCATGTTTATGGTCAAATATGCTTTTCAAAGTGATAAAAGTTGTTGCAAACTGAGGTGGTCCGGAGCATGCAATTTTTCTTCATCCAGACCTTTTTCTTATCCAAGACAATGGCAAGATAAGATCTTAGATAAACAATATTACCTTTGAAGCATTTTTTGCAAGCTCAGTGACACGAATCATACTACCAATATCTTTCAGAATCAATTTTATACAGTATGCCCTGCATAAGGACCTATAGATATTGCTAAATATAGCATGTTATAACTTTGCCGCCTTTTTGTAGTTTGCTTTGTTGTTACTTACAAAATGTATCACACTCAATAGTTCAATCTACTCAACTACTTTTGTAAATAATTCACATAGAACCTGTTTGGCGCGGGGACCAAAATTGGGACCAAAATTAGGACCAAAATGATACTAATTTAAAAGACAATAATAATAATAATAATAATAATAATAATAATAATAAATAAAATTTTCTAATCATTCTACACAAATTCTCATATAAAAAATATTATTTTATTTCACATACTCAATAATTTTCAATAAAAATATCAACTTTATTTCACATACTCAATAATTTTCAATAAACATTAGTGGAGGTACCCTAACGTAGTTCTTGATGAAGCAAAGAGGTGGCTTTGAAGATAATCACGAGATAGTTCAATAGGGAGTTCAACAAGATAATTTAACAAGTAGCTCCAAGAGGTTAGCATGTAGGATGCTTGAGTAAGTTTGCAGGATGGATCCTTGTGATAGGTAGGATCCTTAGGCAAGTCAACAAGATGGACCCTTGAGATGGTAGATAATGTTCTCGAGGTAGGTCTATAGAATGGAACCTTTAGATAGTTATGAAGGGAGGCTAAATAAAAAAGTAGTAGGTGGTCCTTGAAGAGAGGCATGTAGCTCCTTATCGACTTGCACATTTGATATAGGCACCTCATTAATGTTCATTGCTATCTAGCATAACAGATGAGCACATGTAACTCATCAATGTTCCTCGAATTGACATGGAGATATCTCGACAATGTTGTGACGTTGCCAAGGAGATCAGCTCAAGAAGGTTGGTGGTGATGCGGTCGCTTTAAAGAGGAGCTCTTAAAGAGAGGTGTTCCTCATAAGAATAATGGGCCAGTTGCTTTCTATGCTTCTTTTAATGGTGATTGATTATATAATGTCACCTATTAATCATGGTTACTATATGCATGGCTATGATGAGGGTGTTGATTTTTGGATCATGTGATCAACAAAAGAACTTGGGCTAGCCACTCATTTAAGGAAATACCTCATTTAGTTGAAGCTTAAAATAACCCAAAATTCCCCCAAAAATACTTCTATCAATATTTTATATTTATTTTACATCATATACAAATTTAAATATTAAAAATTAACTTTATGTCACATTCTATACAAATCTGAATCTAAAAGAATAATTTTATTTCACATCCTATACATACTTTAATAAAACAAATTAATTTTATTTCACGTCCAACGTAATCCTTAATGATAAAATAATTTTATTTCACATTATCACATTTAAATAATTTTCTCTCACTATCTCAGAAAAAACTTCAACATTCCTAAAATTTATTCCAATCAAATGAGGTATTCGTTAGTGTTAACACGTGGTTCCAGCGCTGCATCCCTACCGTACACGTGGCGCCGAGCTGGCATTTAGCCTTTATTTATTTACTAATTCATTTATCTGTTCTCACAGGTCTCAAACCTCGGTCAAATCTCGGCTACGAGGGTTCAACCAAGCCTCGTCCCCGACGAGCCAGGACCATCCTTGCTAACATCGATGACAATGTTACTCAGCTGTACTTGTCACAGTTAGCGTGGCCCGACCGCACCGTTCTCCGTACAAGACACTTTTTTTAGACCCGCAAATCAAGGATCCTCATGCTTCAGCCGCTACGGATCCCCAGAAGTAGTGCCAATATTAAAAGATCATGCTCCCCTGTTGCCTTTTTTGGTCCCTCCAGCGGCCGACAAGTGGCGCGAGCTCAGAGCTTGTTCACCTCTTTTTCTCCGGGAAATCAGGACAAAGCTGTACAGTCCATCGCCTACAAATACCCTTGAACAGTCTTCAAAGGACAGACGAGAAGATCAGAGAGGAGAGAATCAACAAGAGCAGCCAAAGCACAAGCAACTTCCCGGGTTCTCCTATCCTCATTGTATTAAAGCCCTAACTGAGGAACTCTCTCTCTCTCTTTCCCTCTCTCCCTCTCTAAGCATTGTACTAGCCCTCACGGCTACCTTTTTTCTTTAGTGAAATCTCTTCGTTGATCGCCTGGTGGACGTAGGGGATTTCCTCCCTGAACCACCTTAAACCTCTGTGTGCTGCTCTGGGTGTTTTGCTTTCTCTTAAGCTTAACTAATAGGCTTATCCCTCTGCGCGCCGCCGTCTCTCAGGACTCTCTCTCTTTTTTTCGGTGTTTCTTGGGATCCCCTACATCTCACGTCAACAGTTAGTATAGTTTTTAAGATGATTTGTTCATATAGTTGATTTCAAATTTCTTATGTCTTCATTTATGTGTTTTTTAATCAAGATTAATGCGCAACTGTTATAATGGAAACATTTTCATAATATTTTTGCAACCAATAGTACACATGACACAAATAAGTCAATAAAAGTTATGTTGTGATAGTATTCCTTTGATAGGTTAGTTGTTACCACTTTTTAGTTCTATGCTTTAAAACTGTAGACAACTAGACATCGCTCAAGCTCAAATGCTTGAGAACATGTTGGCATCATTAGCAGGAATGGTTGATAGGATCACAAATTATATAATTAATAATAATAGACAAAATGTTCTAAAGTCAAACAGAGCATCTAGAACATCGAAGTTTCAGGAAATTTATACTTCACAAGGGAATAATTGTAATTAGCAGTCTACAATGAAAATAAATCCTTAACTTTAAATCAATTTTCAATCAAAATTGATATACAGAACGTAGTTATTGGAAAACTAATCTTCATGCCATTCAGAAAAAAAACATAGTCTTCACGATGAACTAATTCAGATTTTAATCTAAGCCATTATATATATACCTTAAAATGAAACAGTTCTCATATAAACAATCATAAGTTTTCATCAAATTTTAATATTTAAAATTCTAAGCTTAAATCAACTAATAAATATCAGTATTCCTGCTGTCATGAAATCACATTACAAGTTCATACTATTAAAATCATAATCATGTCATAACAAAATGATAGCAATGTATTAATTGCTATGAAGTACGAATACGATATAATGATACGAGTACGATACGATACAGATACAATGATACGATAAATTTAAAAAAATCAGTGCACAATACGTCGGGATACAGTAACTACTTATATATATATATATATGTAAAGTATGTCATTATTATATTTAAGGTGTAACTTACATATTATGTAAGTTGTACACTTTATTGATATAAATTTTAAAATTATTTTTTGAATTTTCTTGAATTTAGTTATACTTATATTTTCAATTATTTTTGATAATATCAAAGCAATATTATGGACAATTCAACTTGAAAAATAGAAACAAGATATCCTTTAGTTGCTACTGAATATCAAAAATTTTAAATTTAGAGTGATATCATAAGGTTTGTTCAATTGCTTTCCAATTAGTCACAGAATATTTATATAAGATGAGTCTTAATATATATTAGTAGGTTAGGTTCAGTTTCAACCTAATCTAACTCAAATCAATTAACTTAATTCAAATGATGCAATATTGTTATTTGAACTCGGATATAGTGATTAATCAAAGTGGATGTATGCGCCTCTTTCTTCGAGTCTTTGACTCATTGAATATAATGATAAAAGAAAAAAAGGGCTAAAGTCTTATTATTTCTGTAATATGAGCCCGACTGAGATAGAGAAGTCAAGCAGTGTGATTAGTGTTTGACAAAAGCAGCAACACACATAGCGTTTGTAAGAAAGTATCGACTGATGTAGAATTAGTAGCAGCGTCACTAGCATGTGTGAGTTACAAGAAATGTTTGGATAAAGTAGAGGAAGCATTAGCATGTAGATGTCTTATTTTTTTTGCTACAAGAACTATAGCGTGCTTGAACTAAGTGTGCTGCTCTCCTAATCGCGTGAACTGGGCATGGTTCTCTCCTATCATGAAACCTCGTGCATAAAATAGGTTGTCTTTTATGTATGAGCTGTTTTTTATTTTTCATTGTAGGTTGGATTGATTAGTATAACATTTTTTTTTAATTAGAAGAATCGGGAAGTATCAAGCGAGTATCAAATTTACTTTTTAAAATAGAAAACTTGATTCGCCACTAATATATTGGATGCATATTGGTGGAGTATCATGAGTAGTCATATATGGTATAAATACGATATAGATACCTGAAGCTTCATGAAGTATTAGTGCTTCATAGATTGATTGTATTCTTAATATATTGATCTAGCTTGACACCAAATAAAGATATCTAGCTTGACTGTGGAATAATTATTAATATCTATATGGTAAATGCAGGTCTAATGTGATAAACTATAACGTGAATCTTAGATCAAGGAGAATTTTATGTATAGCGGCAGCCTAGAAAACATAGTTAATTCTAAATAGTTTGCCATGTACCTCCTAAGTTGTTGATGCCAATACAGATTAAATGCTTCCATGCTCTCACAGAAGTGTTTCATATTCCTTGTAACTCCATGAATCACGTCTAATAAGACATTAGTAAACAGGCATGGCATCACTTGATTACGAAAGTAACCTAGCATTAAGTTATTTTCTCTTGGAACAAGCTAGTTCAGGTGTCAACTGTGCAAGATGATTCATAAAACCATAAGAAAATATTCCTTCATGGTCAACAACTATTGTGCATTGATACCTTGTCTTAATCTTGCAGGGATCCATCAAATGGATTTTTCTGCTATGCTCAGGACTACAGTGCTCATTTCTTTTGTGTGGCATCATTTTTGTGGACCACTACAATTGCATTCACGCTTCATCGTACTGTTGTTAAACATAAAACAGATGTTGAGGATTTTGGATCTATTTTTCATCTTTATGTTTGGGGTAGTTTACATTACTCTTCTTGTTTTACTGATTCTATGAATGAGAGAATTCTTTGGTACCATACATTATTTTCTATAAATTTCCACCTGTTCGCTTAAATAGGATTATAGGATTCTTTCATCGTTCACTTTAGTCGATATCTCATGACATGTATCTTCTCTTTTTTGAGTCTTGGTTAGAATAAAATTTTGCAAGTTTTCCTTTATGTTTTTTTTTTAAATTTTATTTTATCCCTTATATTTTTGAAACACCCTAAGTTAATGAATATAAGATGAATTACTTAGGCTAGGTACAAAACTATTTGTTTACCAAGATAAGTATCTGACTTCTAATACCTGTTGATACAGTTTTAGCTTTGGTTGTACTCATAAATTGTTTGTATGTACAACTGTATTATTTTATGTTTTTTTTTTTTGTTCTCTTAATGACTTTACTTGTAAAGATGGTTAAAAATTTTTGTCTTTGAAAGATTAGAATGTTTCATCCTAGCAGAATCTTATTTTTATCTACCCAATGAACTGGTTGCCACTAGCAACAAGAAGTCAAAAATTTGGTGGAAAACTGGATGTCCATAGGTCATTCTTTTGTGATAAATGTTCGTCTTGGCAATAGATAAATAGGGATTTAAAAGGCAAATGTTTCGTTGTAACTTTTATTGAATTTCAAGTAGGTAATTTTGGTTTGGAATATGCAAATGCTTATACTGCTCTCTTTTCTTTTACTGATTATGTTCATTGACTGTAGTTGCTATACTCGCTCTTCATGTCAATTGCATCACATAACTTCCAATGAGGTTTACCTGAACTTGCCAATTACTACAGGAGCTTCTTTGGCTATGACTGTCATTCGATCTATCGGAAGCAATTATGGACAGTTAGGCATTTGGTGTTGGACTGGATCTGGGAAAAAAGGAAAGGCACGTGCATACTTTTGTTATCATTATGTCCTTTTGAACTTGTTTTATTCTGATATGTATAGACCTTCATAGCTTATAATGATGTGGCTTGCATAAATTTTGAAGTAGCAAAATGTTTATAATGCATACAAAATAGTTTATGATGACAAGGTTCTTAAAATTTTATGCTTAGTGGCTTGCATAAATTTGGAAGGCAGGCAAGGAGACCAGAAGATGTTTCAATAGGGTTAACTAGAGAAATAAAGGTTAATAATTACTAAATAAATAATAATAAAGATACTAATTCTCTTTATTTTTCATAAACCGAAATATACTAACTACTTCAGTTAAATTCTTGAAATCCAAGTCAAGCATGTTGCCTTCCTTTAGGCCTAAAATATGTGCAATGAAAAACCTGCAAATTGGTTGGCAGATCATCTTTCTCTTCTGATTGAGTTAAACTCAACTTTGGCATGGTTGATTGCATAGGGGAGTCAAGGGAATCTCTGTCCAACTTTTTGCACTTATCCTATGTGATCCAAGTGGCATTAGATATTGGGTGGTTTTTCTACTTGATGAGGTAACAATGAAGTACACTATTAGTTGTGCTCCCAATCTCATCATCAAGAATGGCTTCAACCTCATTAGCATGTTGTATGATCAGAGCTAGTGGGATAGGAATTCCTGCAAAAGCAGGAGGCTAAAAAGTATATTGATCTGGTATTTAATCTTTCGCTTTGAAAATAAGGCTAATGTTTAAATGATTAGGTAGAGCACTAGATTTAGTAAATGTGTATTAGGTTCAAGTTTGTAAAGTATAGGGAAAGAGCCAATAGCTCTTACATGAAGTTTCTTGAAGTTGGTAGATGTTTGGGGTGGATACATTCCATAACAACTTACCAACATTAAATTTACATAACTATAACGAATGATCTGGGGATCAAAGATAGAAACTTTCTATCACCAAGTGTCCTAGTCCCCTCAACTATTGTTCACCACAAAACAATGCTTCCTCAAGATATCCCAAATGCAATATCTCAGGAATAATTGACAGTTCAAAATTGACCTCAATTCAGGATATGAGGACTTGCTCGAGCCTAAGATAAAAGAATTCTCAAGATGTCAATAATTCCTATGTCAAGATTTTCTCAAGGCAACACCTTGGGAATGTTTGAAATATCCTGAGTCTTTAGCCTTTACAAGGACTTGAAAGAACACTCAAGAAATCTTGAATTCGTGTTCAGCATTAACCTAATCCGTGGGGATTTTCTCATGAATAGGCCCAACAAAACTAGATGGAGACACCTGGCACTTGAAAAATGGCCAAAGAACGATGGCAAAGAAAAGTGGGAGACTGTCCATAAAAAAATGAAACTGACAATCAATGTGCTTTGTACAGGTGTAGTGGGATAAAAGCAAGGGTAGTGTAGGAATTGCACATATAAATAGGGCTTGGTTTGTAAGTTACAATTGTTTTGAAAAATAAAGTTTCCCTTCTTCTTCATCTCTTCATTGCCTCTTCCTTTCTTCCTTCGAACATCGTGAATATAAAGAGCGAAAGAAAGGGAACCCCACTTGTTATTGATTTCGTTGACAAGGGATAGCCACTGAAACTAAACAAGGCTTCAAGATCTGAGATCTCACAAGTGGATTATTCAAATCAAGTTAATATCATAGCTTGGAATCTCGTAGTGATACTACAACTACTGTATCCAAGGTTAGTCTAATTTCTGAGGATCATCTCAATGCTTCTTCCTTAGAGGTTGCACAGCAATGCTAGGCTCCAATTCAATTCAATTCTTATCAGGACAAGGTTTAGTGTGATGTTTTACCAATGGAGGTTGGTAGCATTATCTTGGGTAGGCCTTAGCTATACGATTTGGATGTCACTCTTTGAGGATGGTCCAATTCATACGTGTTTACCTATAAAGGTGACAAGATCATGATAAGAAGTGGATGAGACTTCTTAAATTTAGATCATTGTTGTTCAGTGAAGGAAAGTAATTCGATTGAACTTCCACCTGAAGCAGTTTCCATACTTAAGGAATTTGTTAACTTTTTCCCAGATGATTTTGCTGATCGCTTGCCCCCGATGCGTGATATATAGCACATGATTAATCTCGTGCTTGGGGCAATGCCACCGAATTTTTCACACTATCGCTTGAGTTCCATTAAACACACGAAGCTGAAAAGGCAAATAGATGGCCTGCTTAAGAAGGGGTTCATTTGAGAGAGCCTTAGCTCTTGTGCTATTCCAGCGCTTTTGATGTCAAAGAAGGACGGATCGCGAAGGTTGTGTTTGGATAGTCGTGCCATTAATAAAATCATGATCAAGTAATGTTTTTCTATTCCTCGCCTTGATGATATGCTTGATATGATGGTTGAAGCTATTATCTTTTCAAAGATCGATCTTAAGAGTGGTTATTATCAATTTTAAATTCGTTTCGAAGGTGAATGGAAGACTGCCTTCAATATGAAGGATGATTTATACGAATGGTTAGTTATGCCCTTTGGGTTATCCAACTGTTCTAGCATCTTCATAAGGTTGATGACCCAAATTCTACGATCATTTATTAGCATTTATCGTGGTCTATTTCAATGACATTATGATTTATAGCCTGACTAGGGAAGATCGTATTATATCTCAAATTTTTTAAGCTCTTAGGAAAGACAGTTTTTACATTTCTTTCTATGTGAATCTAAAAAAATGCACATTTATGATTGATCGAGTTGTCTTCCTAAACTTTATAATATCATCTAAGGGTGTATTTGCGAATCTTAAAAAGGTAAGTGTCATAGTTAGTTGGCCACTTCCTAAAAGCATTCATGATGCACTATCATGGCCCTAATTACTGACTGTATTCGGAAAGGGTCATTCAAATGAATGAAGGCTAGTGCTGAAGCCTTCGAAAAATAAATGTTAGAATGACTGAAGCCCCAATCTTGTGACGTCCAGTTTTTTCAAAAGTCTTGATGTCTCATGCGACGCATTAGGAGTTGACATAAGTGTTGTACTATCCTAAGAGAACTGCCCTGTTACTTTCTTTAGTGAATAGCTGAATGAAGCTAAGCAATACTCAACCTACGATAAGAAATTCTATATTGTAATGCAAGCTTTGAGATATTGGCAATATTATCTCTTACCCCATGAATTCGTTTTGTTCCCTGATCGAAATTAAAGTCACAGACGCTTTGAGCCGTTGAGTCTCACTTTTATCCACTATGAGTATCAAGGTCGTGAGATACGATAAGCTTAATAGAATCTTATGAGAATTGTCCTGACTTCGAGATTATTTACTTTGCCATAAAAGATGGTCAACTTAGGAAGTTCGCTAACTTTCTAATTCAGGATGATTATCTTTTTTGTGGCCATAGACTATGCTTACTGCGAACATCCATTGGAGACAGCCTTCGGAGTTGCACATAGATAAATTAGCTGTTCATTTTGGCTAACATAAAAAGATTGAGACTGTAGAAAGTCAATTTTATTGGCCAAGTCTCAAGAGAGACTGTGTGCATAGTTGGTTAGTGTCAAACGTGTTGTTGCCAAATATCAAAAGCAGAATATTGGATCTATACGCCACTACCTATACCAAAGCGTCTTTGGCAAGATCTCAGCATAGATTTTGTCATCAGGTTGCCTAAGACAGCTGACAAACACAACTTTCTGTGTTGTGGTTGATTGATTTTCTAAAATAGCACATTTCTTACCTTATTCTAAAACTTCAGATGCCTCTAAGATTGACGTTCGTTTTTCGATGAGGTTGTAAGATTACATGGGCTACCGAAGTCAATAGTATTTGATAGACACGAAATTCACTAGTTATTTTTGGACTTCTGGCATTTGTTAGACATCAATCTGAAATTTTCTACTACCTTTCACTCATATACTGATGATTAAATGAAAGTAGTCAATAGGAGCTTAAGAAACTTGTTTCGTTATTTAGTGGGAGATTGAGAGAAGTTGAGACATTATCTTACCTCGTACTGAGTTTGCATATAATAACTCTGTCATCTATAGGTATGAGTTCAATTGAAATTGTGTATGCCTATGAGCTCAAAGTTCTTATAGATCTTATTTTATTATATGTGCATATTAAGATATTTGAGTTTGTTAAGTCATTTACACAGCATGTTAGAGAATTGCATAAAGGGACCGGCAAAAAATAAGTGTCAGCAATGATATTTATAAAAAAAAGTAGATTGTCCACAAACAAATGTAGGAATCTTCATAAGGCGATTATGTGATGATTCGAGTTCAACTCGAGTGATTTTCATCTGAAACTATTAAGAAATTACAAGCTTGGGGAGGTGGGCCTTTTTAAAATTTTGAAGAAAATTGGCTCGAATGTGTATGTTTTTTATTTATCAGCAAAATGTGATATTAATTCAACTTTCAATATCTCAAACTTGGTAGCATACAAAGAGCCAATTGTAATATTCATTGATCTATTTGAAAGTTTATGATGCGGGACGAAAGAAAATGCAAATGATATTTTATATTTATATTCAGCAAAATTAATTAGTAAATTATTTTTAATTAAGCACAAAATATTTTCTAAATAAATTAAATGATAAATATGATTTTTTAAATCTCGTAAATTAAAATACTTTAAAATTAAACTGGATCGTTTGATAAATAAGAATTTATAAAATTAGATTATGGCGTCAATTTAAATTCAATAAATCAGATCCAAGGCTCAGGAATTTAGGACAGATGTGCCACACTTAAATTCAACAGTAATTGTGACTCAAATAAATATCAGGTTACACTATTAGAGCCAAATAAATAATCCTAGTCAAGCAAATAATTCATATTGAAATCAAATAATCAAATTAATTGGGTTCAGGAAAGAATTTCTACCAGCGATCTGAATCAGAGAATGGTCAATGATAATGAGGGTTGATTGATGAAGATCTGATAGCGACAACCGGAGCCAAAAAAAAAATATCGTAACCGATGTTATGGAGGATGTCGTTAGTTTAAGCATTGTGAACAATATTGCAGAAGGTCGAATCAGCGGGATTGAGATCCGAAGTCTTGGGCGATAGTTGCGTGCTAGAGCGTGAGCAGTGGCTGGCTGTGAACGATGTTGTAGATAATTGCGTTGAACGATGTTGCAGAAGGCCGAACCAGTGGGATCGAGGTCCAAGGACTTAGACGATGGCTGCGTGCTGGAGCGCGAGCAGTGGCTGGCCGCATAGATGGGGCGGCAGTGGCGGGGTCGCCGGTTCTCGGTGGTAGCCAGCGGGTGGTCGCTAGAGGCGAAGGCGACGCTAGCGGAGCGAGCTTTAGAGGTAGGCGAGTCCGCAAAGTATTGGAGGCGCTCGGAGATAATTCGGAGATAGCAATAGGTAAAGGAATTTTTTTTAAAAAAGTGGATAACAAGGCTAATTTGTGAATTTTCACTAAAGGCTAATCCTACCCTTTTTTTCACCGGAATATCGACTCCTTAACTCTATGCTTTGAGAAAACTCAAACATAATTTTCATTCATCAAATGCTATTCTCTATTATAGTGCAAGGCAACCTCTTTATATAGAGAGATCCCATAAAGAATTTGAAAATACAATATTAAATGCAGAAAATAAAATACCAAATAAATAAAAGCAAATATGGAACTAATTCTATTACAATAAAATAAAATCAACTCTAAATATAGTGAGTCTTCAAATCTCCCAAATATGTTCTAAATCAAATCAAATTTAATCTAAATAAAGCTAATCTAAAAATTTCTAATAGCTCTAATTAATTTGAATTTGAATTTTGATTTAACGCATGACGTCATTCTAGCCGTTCAATTCAATGCAGATTCGTGTCCCCGCTACTTTATTAGCTATTAAGGCCTTGTTTGGCATGAGCCCAAAAATGGGCAAAAAAATATCTTAATAATATTTTAAATTTATTATTAATTTTAATAACTTTATTTCACATCCAACACAAATTCCAACCTTAAAAATCAACTTTATTTCACATCCAACACAAATTCCAACCTTAAAATCAACTTTATTTCACATCCTACACACCTCTCAATATTAAAATAAATTTCTTTCCCATCAACTCTATAAAATAAATTATTTTCTCTTTCCTTACCCAAATTCATCCTCCAACCAAACAAGCCCTAAGAGTGAACCTTTACTTGAGTGTCCACCAATCAAATTCACTTATAAACTGAAGCAAATAGAATAAATTCTTGATAAGTAGATAATTTCTACTAAAAATTGTGGATACTATCATTATTTAGTTCATTGGAAGGGTTTACCTTCGCCTGATTATTCCTAGATTATTAGAGAGGAGCTCGAGAGACTTGATACAGATTTACTAGAAAGATATCACAGTAGAGAGGACCCCTACTTAACAGGGTTGATTCTTTCCTACTCGGGAAGAGTTGGTGAGAACATTACGATCGATCGTTGATTCATTCCTGATTTTGTTTATCACTAATGGCTGAGATCTAGCCACATTGCTTTGATCTGGATCGATTGATGGTTGTGATTGATTTGAGAAGATGGCTATTGAGGATTGTTGACATGGTAGATTAGAAATGTCTATATTCGCGTTGATTGATTTCACTAATAGTAGATTCTATTTTTGGATGATTTTATCTCTTACAGTTATTCTGTATTAGTTATTTTTAGTTCTGTGATTGTTATTTAGCAATGTCGTCTAGTATTTTTTCTATGTATAAAGGAGTTGTTATTTGTGTTCGGACACAATGAGGTTTAACTAAGGATTTTTCTATTACATTTGGATTACACTAAGGTTCAGATTTAAGTTCATATTTTTTTGTTTTGATTATGAAAGTCCTGACTGGATATATCTAAGATGATGTGCCTTGGTGTATGCTATTCATAGATGATATTGTTCTTATTGATAAAACTAAAGATGAAACTAAAGCGAAACTCGAGCTTTGGAGGAATGCTCTAGAACTTAAAGGTTTTCATTTCAATAGATCAAAAATTGAATATATGTAGTGCACATTTAGTCAAGAAAGAAACACTTATATTAGTGATGTGACAATTGGTGATCAAATTGTCAAGAAGATTGAGCGCTTTAGATACCTTAAATCAATTATATAAAATGATGGTGAAATAGATAATGACATTATTTGTAGGATTCAAGCAGGATGGGTAAAATAGAGAAAATGTTCTGGTGTGTTGTGCGATAAAAAATTTCATTCAGTCTTAAGGGTAAATTTTATAAAACTGTAGTAAGATCAGTGATGATATATGGTGCTTAATGCTGACCTGCAAAGAAAAAGTATACAAATAAAATAAATATTGCAGAAATAACAATGCTAAGGCGGATGTATGGATATACACGAAAGAATAGAATAAGAAATAAGTATGTCCGAAAAAAAGTTGGTATTGCATCTATTGAAGGTAAACTTATAGAAAGTTACTTAGATGGTTTGGATATATAAATCGTAGGTCGATTGAAGCTCCAATTAGAAAAATCGAGTTATTAGATTTTGCCTATGTACAAAGAGGAAGAGGGAGAAAGAAGACGACATAACAAGAAACTATAAGGAGCCACTGTGGAATCTTATGCTGCAAGTGTGGAAGTTTGTACTGATTCTACAGCCACTGTGGAATCTTATGCTGCAAGTGTGCCATGGGCCATGTAGCTAATACTGTAAATTTTTTAGTTGCACCTTTCCATTATGACAAAATATTGATATCATCGTCGATTCGGCCTGTAACTGTTGATAACATTGCAACTAGTTTAGGTTCGTTGGTGCCTTCTTCTGTTACACCTTTGTTTGTTGTCGATGTGATGTTCACCCGCAATCTCTTCTCTATTGCTTGCCTAAACACTTTGAAAATTCCCACCTTTTTTCTCATTTCGGGTGCTTGACATTGTTCTGCCTCTTTATGTTTAACTGTTCATTATAATAAGATGCAAACATTTTTTGTAAAGTATTATATACAGATTTTATTTTAATATTTGTACCACTCCCCAAAAACTCACTATATTCTACAACAACAACAACAACAACCAAGCCTTAATCTCATTAGGTGGGGTCTAAAAAAGATAACTTAGTATATTCTAAGAAAAAAAATTTAATTATAGTAATTTTTTGGTGCAGATCAAGAAAAGATGCTATGCAATACATGGGTGGTATTATTTTTCAGTGCTTCTTAAATCTATCTTCCATTTTAAAAATGAAAAATTGTGGAGATGGAGCATCCCGAAATTCAATAAATTTTTGAAATATTTGAAATGCACAAGGTAAAATTATGGGAGAGGTTGGGTAATAACATCAAAAAAATTACTCCATTGCTTCCTTAAATATTGTTAATAATTCAAAAAACTTATAAAGAAATTTTCTATCTCAATTAATTGATAATTTGAATTTAATGTCAGAGCACTATAAAAAGAAGTAATTCTTCATAAAGTAATATAGAATCTATTAACCTATAAAATGAATTTCATCTAGTATCAACTGGTAAAAGAAATTTGATACAGTTTATATCTCCATACTGGCAAATAATTTTCCACTCACATCGTATATTTAAGTTGTCAATCCACTTTGCTATATGCTTAATTTTATCTATCACTAAAATATCTTTGGTAAATGTTATAGAAATACGTAAATTTATAATATGGCATACGCAATGAATATGAGATAAATGACTGCTTAACATAAATTTGAGGTCTTGTTTGGCAACAAGACCAATTTGATCTTACCATGAAATTTATGGTTTTACTTTGATATATGTGTATAATAAATAAAGTTAGTTTATTATGTAGTATGTGAAATAATGTTGATTTTTATATTGAAAATAATATAAGGTGTAAAATAGACTGAATTTTTTAATATTGAAAATTGTGTTGTGTGTTATAAGAATTAATTTAATATTATTTTTTAATCTTTATAATGAATGAACTATTTTAGTATTTGGCATAACTAAAATGATATGAGGACCAAAGAGGCCCTTAAGTACTGTAATAAATAGTTAACAGTAAGATTATTATTTTATGCATTATCTAGAATGGTTGAAAAGAATTTATTATCAATGTGAAGTATCTCATAGACATTAAAAATATGTCTATAGATAGGTATACGTATATAAACTTCATCAAATGGATCGAGTGTCAAAATTCATTTTTGCATATCCCATTGGTCATCAATTCAATGACGTGACAAGGTAACTTTTGCTATTGATGCTTGTCCATATATTTGATGTTAGACTTACCTTACATATAAGATTCTTCAAATGCTTTATTATTGTTGTCCAATATTCTTCGTACATCGCCAAACACTCATATGTATGTCTTGATATCTGTTGGTACCTAGGTTGTGGATATTGGATTGTATATTCGAGATGTCTCTCATCTTAACAAATAGTAAATAATTGTTCTGTCTTCACAATGAAATGAACATTGACATGCTTGCTTTATCATTTCGAAACGTTCAAAGTGTGGTACTAGCTTGCGGATTAAGTTACCATGGGAAAGCTCGGTTGTAGAAGGTTGGCACATTCGTTCATTAAAATTAGGAGATTTCACTAAGTATTTTTTGAACGTGCCAGTCCTTTCTCCCACACCCCCAAGTTTGTAAGAATATTAATTTTTATATATCTTACAAATCATAAAGTGATAAATTTTGTTACTGTTATTATGCATTTTTATAATAATGTCAAAAAATTCTCATACCTTACTATGCTTACTTTGAGCTTAAGTTGCAGTTCCTGACGATTGCGTCAACGTACTGGCTTTGATAATTCCTGTGGCTCCTTCACTGGAGCGTGAGATTGCTTCAACTAAAAGTTCAAATCGACAGAGATGTCGGACAAACCTTCAAGTTCATTCTCACACACATTTAAAAGATCTAAGCACGTAGCAATTTCTTCCATCATTTGACTCCTAGCATCTATCAAATCGCAAAAGATTGAAATAATGTTCTTGATAGTGAAGTTTTTAGAGGAGATTCATTGCTTGGTGGGGAGAAAATGATACCAAAATTGGATTATTTATATAGTATCAAAACTTCAATTTTTTTAATATTGGCAGCAACATTCATTTGATTGTTTGTTTGCAAACTGTCAAATGAACATTGTTGCCAAAATTTATAAATTTAATAATAAATTGAAATGTAAAACTATTTTAAGGGGCCTCTGATGCATTAGATAATCATAAAATTTTAAAAATTATAATTAGGTCCCTAGTTTTTTCAAACAAAAACAAACAAGTGGGCCACATGATAATTAATCATGGGGCCTACATTTGACCCCTGCCCACTGCCCTTTTCTCTGGGTGTGCTAGCCACGGCCAGCTTAGCTTGTGCATAATAATAATTGCCGAACCGGTTTTGGTTTCCGATTCCAAGCAGAACTCGGGTCCAGACCGCTTGAGGATTGCTCCGAACCTGGGTTTTAATCCGGATCGGTCCAAACCGGTCCAGTTAGAACTGGTTCTTGAATGAATTTTACTCAGCCGATTTTAGATTAGGTCCGGGTTGACCCAAACCATTAAGCAGCCTTAGTTGGAAATCGCCAAACCCCAAAACTATGAAAGTCTTAAAGATACCTTTTAGTGCAAAACCTGATTTCAAACTCTCTCATAGGTTATAGATTGAGCTTCTTCCATTAAATTAAATGCGTTTGGTGCACTCGTTAAACTCTCATCTCTAGGACATACATTAATATTAGCATTTTCAGCCTTTTTTGCTTTGTTCTCAGTTATAATCAGGTATATTTCTTATTGCACTTTTTGCAGGTTGCTCACTTGATAACATTCTATGCTCCTTTGTGGGGTGCTGTACTTTATAATGGGGTTACATACTACCAAGTGCACCGAATGCTAAGCAATGCATCTAGAGTATGTCGGTAAAGTAATTTGGTTATGAAATTTTACAAGCTAAGGACATTGTCGTATTCTTTATTCATTGTAACTGACGGAAGGCTTGATTTCTATGAATTGTTCGTGCTTCAATTTCTGCTTCAATTGCACTACATTAAGATGGCTGTCAGTATGTCAGATGGGTCTTACCAGTTTGACGCCGGGTTTGGCAGGAAGGTATGTTTTTGTCTCCCTTGTTACTAATAGGCCCATAAGCTTTTCTAAATATATTTTTTAACCTATATGTTGGTTCCCCCTGTTCGTAGCATCTCCCATTTTATTCCTGCGAGATGTTCAATATCAATATTTGCTGGTTGTATTTAGCTGACGTTGAGCATAAACAGTAAGCAAATTTTTTTAGCATTTTGGTTGTGTTCATGTTTATAGTTTCTTCCTTTCCAGGCTGTGAATAAGTGGGGCTACTATCCTCTAATATTGATAGGATCTTGGGCATTTGCAACAATCAACAGAATATTTGAATTTTTCTATCCTGGTCGGAAAATCTTTTGGCTTTCGCTTGCTGATGTTGGGTTCTCTGCACTCATGGTAAATTCATTTCTCCTTTCTGAGTTCAGGATTGTAAGTTTTAGATACTTGTGGTGGTCTTAGCTGTTCATAGAGTTCTGTTACTCGTTTTGATCATGTCCTGCCCTTCTGAGTAGCTCAGCAAGGACAATTTTATGTCCTTCCTTTGAATAATGTGGAGTAATTTTCCCTGCATAAAAGATGTTGCAATTCATCACGTACTCCATGTTTTGGCCAATCAAGCATGATCCATGCCTGGAATTTTGCATACTGTTTTTTTATATTAGATTATTCAGAAGCTATTAGTTCACCAGAACTGATTAACATGTCAATCCTTGTAAGTAGATTTTTTTGTTTTTGTGGTAGTTTTTGTTGAGATTGTTAGAATTGAACATCATCAATGATGTCAAAAAGTATAGGACGTACCTAATAAAAATGAGGATGAGGCAGGACACAAGATTTAAATGGTTCAACTAATCTCACACACGCGCACGGCCCAACTATCTTTTTTTTCCAATTGCAGACATGTATAAAGCTGGGGCCCAAACATATATGATGTAAACAGGCGTACACATTTATTGGAAGAAGAGAAAGGGGCGCTCGAACCTCTCCCAAAATGGGCGCTCAAAGAAGATGAGGTGGAATGAAAGGATACTCTTCCCTGAGCCAAGGTATCAACTCAACCACCTGCTCGAAGAAGTCTACACCGCGACACATAAAGATAGGCTTCTTCCTCCTTCTTTAAAGAAGCTAGAAGTGGAAGCACTAACTTGGACAACTATTGTCCTTATCACCAGCACTTCGTGCATCAACTCCACCACTGCTGGTATCATGACAATGATTAATCGTCTCATCGACGACGGTTATCTCCACCAATTCCTTCAAGATACCAAGGTGGAGAAACTGCCTCTAACAGTTTCTGACGCTTTACGCGTGACACTCCTGCCCCCTTCAACACTTTACGCGTCGATTCCGCTACTACTCGATAGATTGGCTACTGGACCGAACGGATCGGTTCCATCGATTCTAGATCAATCGATCGACTGGAAGCGGTTCTAATTGGACTAGTTCCAATTGGAACTAGTTATCCAAGGGACAGAACTGGCTCAGAACTGATGATCCGATTCTAGTTCACGCATTTCGGGTCAGTTTGGTTCCATTTTTTTACTTTTTAATTCATGAAAAAAATATTGTTAGTAAAAACAATAAAAGTATTTTGAAAAAAATATTTGTTATGTTAAAAAAATATATCGAGTACAAGAGTTTAAATTTACAAATGAAAAAAATGAAAAAAAGTACATTTAATTTTCATCCATGGTTATAAGAATTTATCTGGAATTTTTTTCTCTCTTTAAATGATGTCCCTGAACTCATCGTGCAGCTCTAAAGTTTGGTTTCAATATTCTGCTTCGTACCAATCCTTCAAACAAGTTAGCATACACAGTGTTGAAGGTGAAAGATTACTCTGATGATCACCGATAATTCTCTCTAGTAGAGAGAATGTTAACTCTCACACAATCATGGATGTTTGTGCTGTCAAGGCATCACATGTCATGGAGGCCAATATTGGGAATTGTCTTGAGCAAGCTTTCCACCAATCCAACTAGTTATAGTTAACAAGCTGGATCTGTAACAACAACAACAACCAAGTCTTAATCCCTCTAAGTGGAGTCGACTATGTGAATCATTTATTTTTATTGTGCTCTATCAATTAACAAGCTGGATCTGTAAGCCTAAGTAAATTTGTAGCTCGTTTAGGTTTGTTAAACGTGGTGTGACCTTCAAGCTCACTGATAATCCCTACCTGTTGCAACTGTTCCTTTTAACCTTTTTATCGTTGCTTTTAGAGAGCTCTTAAAACCTCCTTGTGTGCTACTAGATTTCTGCAAATGTCTCTCGCCACCTTTGTCCTTGTAATACAAAAAAATAATTCTCGGAGTAGTCAAAAACCCGACTCTTTTGAGAGTTGGCAGTTTTTTAATTTGCTTCTAAATTCGGAGGCCCCAAACGGTTAAGAGTCCAATCAGGTGCTGCCACATCAGCACTAGGGTGCCCCCCACTACTGACATTGTGGCATGTGATTGGGCATAGAATGTTCGGGGCCTTGAATCTTAAAAAAAATTTGCTTTCAAGAAGTTAGCGTACCTATAGAAAAAGGCATCAATTGAATGCTCTTTGATCTGGATCAAGCAAAGAGCTCAAAATATAAATGGGGAGAATATTTTCTCTATATTTTTAAATTTAACTTCCATTTTAGTAACAAAAAAATACAAATCAAGATGACTTCTAAATTCTAAAAAAGTGTTAATATGCATATGGTTAAAATAAAGGAGCAGGAGAATAATAAAAAATAAAATGTCTCTGTTATATTTTGAAAAATTTCTAACAAATTCTCAGTAACTAGAATAAATTGCTAGTCATGATTAGGTAATTGTAAAATTTTATTTCTAACATAATTACTATAAAATTTGTAATTAAATTTTTATTGCGTAAAACTTATTTAAGAAGACAATGGAGAGAGTTTCATCGTGTCTCGACCGACAACGTGAATGTAACAAAATTCTTGCTACTAGTTACACAAATTTGTTTTGATTTTCGTCTATAATTTAACTTTCTGATCATCTTAAAAAAAAATTAATTTTTTCAACTGATTTAGGATGTACTAAAAATGCAATATAAACACAAATATTGATGTGGATCTGATCCGGTGGCCAGACCTAGGCTCGAGTGATCAACACTATCTTTGCCTAATTATCAAAAAAAAAAATCGCTCTGGACCTGAAGGTCGGATGACAACAGTTAGTGATGGGAGATTCACTAGGTGTCAAGCATTCGTGATTTTTACCAGGTTCACCTAAGATGACCCACTAGATCACTAAAACTCTTTTGACAACCCTATATTCGTCGCGACTCGTATATGACGTATAGAGAACGCCGATGTCAAAAGGGAATTGATTGACACTAACAACTTCGCCAACATGGTCTTTGAGCACATTTTTTTGTAGATGGAGATTCCCCTCGAGAACCTTTTACATCACATTTGGTATCAAAGCAGTTAGAGCACTGTTTTCTATTAGTACACAATCTTTATTTATATCTTTTTGCTGAATCACTTTAGATTTTCATTTTGGCATTAAAATAATAATTATATATATAAATATAAATTATAGCATATATGTCTAGGTATTCATATAGTAGTTATCCATCTAAGGATTATGTAAATGAGTGGTATTATCCTCCTTATTATGACTATGATAGGAGGTTAGGGAGATGTCAATTGAGGGAGAGCCAAAATGTTTGAATTTTCCCAATGTTATCTATGCCACAATCAAACCTCGTATTATTATGATTCTGATTTTTATTGTGCCTTTAGTAGGCAAGTGGATGAATTTTTACCTTATGGTAGATGCGACTGCTACGATGCGCACAATTGCTATGATAAATGTTATACCTATCTTGTCTTTCACGAATATGATCCATATGAGGAGTATAACTCTTATGATGACTATCACTATTATGATTTCTATCAAGCACCGAAAGCGTACTATGATGAATCTCTACCTAAAAGGGAATTTAATATCTAACGTCCCCCAAGAGTACGCGTAAAGGATATCCCCACTAGGTGTAAAGGATTCATACATGAAGACCATGATATTCTTCTAGATAAATCTGATAAGCTAAACCAGGTAGGCCATATAGGAATCTGAATCTACACTATCACACGTTATTAGTTCGCCTTGGAGATTGTTTAGTACTCCTAGCCCACAAAATAATGGTACAATTGAGACATATATCTTTTGATCATTGTTTGTTACCCCCTTTAGCGAAATAGAGCCAAAATTTGAGAATGAGAGCTGCATCGTCATTAATCCTAATGTTGATGGTGTTAGTGACGTTGAGACTAATCTAGAGAGATACGAACTCAAAAAGAGATGTAGTAGTCCTAATGATATAGGAATTGAGGATTCAAATGTTATCACCGTTGATGTGGTGATAACCTCCTCATTTTCCATAGTGAATGAAGACAAGCTAATATGTGAATCCCAGGAATCTAACCCTATAAAGAGCTTGGAGGCACCTTTTTGTGATGTCTGTCTAATTCCTAATGAGCCTACTTCATCTTTTACTATTAATATATCCATTTTGGATTTTACTTATCACAAGAATCTACTATCTAGTTTGAACACATTTACCTCTATTATTAGTGTGTTTCTTGAGCCAATCTCTCTACGACCACTAGGAAATGCATCAGTATTAGAGTTATTTATTTGAGGAAACTTTTATCGAGTGTGAC
>KZ451890.1:1325432-1357099 GCA_002786265.1 Apostasia shenzhenica
TGCTTCTAAATTCGGAGGCCCCAAACGGTTAAGAGTCCAATCAGGTGCTGCCACATCAGCACTAGGGTGCCCCCCACTACTGACATTGTGGCATGTGATTGGGCATAGAATGTTCGGGGCCTTGAATCTTAAAAAAAATTTGCTTTCAAGAAGTTAGCGTACCTATAGAAAAAGGCATCAATTGAATGCTCTTTGATCTGGATCAAGCAAAGAGCTCAAAATATAAATGGGGAGAATATTTTCTCTATATTTTTAAATTTAACTTCCATTTTAGTAACAAAAAAATACAAATCAAGATGACTTCTAAATTCTAAAAAAGTGTTAATATGCATATGGTTAAAATAAAGGAGCAGGAGAATAATAAAAAATAAAATGTCTCTGTTATATTTTGAAAAATTTCTAACAAATTCTCAGTAACTAGAATAAATTGCTAGTCATGATTAGGTAATTGTAAAATTTTATTTCTAACATAATTACTATAAAATTTGTAATTAAATTTTTATTGCGTAAAACTTATTTAAGAAGACAATGGAGAGAGTTTCATCGTGTCTCGACCGACAACGTGAATGTAACAAAATTCTTGCTACTAGTTACACAAATTTGTTTTGATTTTCGTCTATAATTTAACTTTCTGATCATCTTAAAAAAAAATTAATTTTTTCAACTGATTTAGGATGTACTAAAAATGCAATATAAACACAAATATTGATGTGGATCTGATCCGGTGGCCAGACCTAGGCTCGAGTGATCAACACTATCTTTGCCTAATTATCAAAAAAAAAAATCGCTCTGGACCTGAAGGTCGGATGACAACAGTTAGTGATGGGAGATTCACTAGGTGTCAAGCATTCGTGATTTTTACCAGGTTCACCTAAGATGACCCACTAGATCACTAAAACTCTTTTGACAACCCTATATTCGTCGCGACTCGTATATGACGTATAGAGAACGCCGATGTCAAAAGGGAATTGATTGACACTAACAACTTCGCCAACATGGTCTTTGAGCACATTTTTTTGTAGATGGAGATTCCCCTCGAGAACCTTTTACATCACATTTGGTATCAAAGCAGTTAGAGCATTGTTTTCTATTAGTACACAATCTTTATTTATATCTTTTTGCTGAATCACTTTAGATTTTCATTTTGGCATTAAAATAATAATTATATATATAAATATAAATTATAGCATATATGTCTAGGTATTCATATAGTAGTTATCCATCTAAGGATTATGTAAATGAGTGGTATTATCCTCCTTATTATGACTATGATAGGAGGTTAGGGAGATGTCAATTGAGGGAGAGCCAAAATGTTTGAATTTTCCCAATGTTATCTATGCCACAATCAAACCTCGTATTATTATGATTCTGATTTTTATTGTGCCTTTAGTAGGCAAGTGGATGAATTTTTACCTTATGGTAGATGCGACTGCTACGATGCGCACAATTGCTATGATAAATGTTATACCTATCTTGTCTTTCACGAATATGATCCATATGAGGAGTATAACTCTTATGATGACTATCACTATTATGATTTCTATCAAGCACCGAAAGCGTACTATGATGAATCTCTACCTAAAAGGGAATTTAATATCTAACGTCCCCCAAGAGTACGCGTAAAGGATATCCCCACTAGGTGTAAAGGATTCATACATGAAGACCATGATATTCTTCTAGATAAATCTGATAAGCTAAACCAGGTAGGCCATATAGGAATCTGAATCTACACTATCACACGTTATTAGTTCGCCTTGGAGATTGTTTAGTACTCCTAGCCCACAAAATAATGGTACAATTGAGACATATATCTTTTGATCATTGTTTGTTACCCCCTTTAGCGAAATAGAGCCAAAATTTGAGAATGAGAGCTGCATCGTCATTAATCCTAATGTTGATGGTGTTAGTGACGTTGAGACTAATCTAGAGAGATACGAACTCAAAAAGAGATGTAGTAGTCCTAATGATATAGGAATTGAGGATTCAAATGTTATCACCGTTGATGTGGTGATAACCTCCTCATTTTCCATAGTGAATGAAGACAAGCTAATATGTGAATCCCAGGAATCTAACCCTATAAAGAGCTTGGAGGCACCTTTTTGTGATGTCTGTCTAATTCCTAATGAGCCTACTTCATCTTTTACTATTAATATATCCATTTTGGATTTTACTTATCACAAGAATCTACTATCTAGTTTGAACACATTTACCTCTATTATTAGTGTGTTTCTTGAGCCAATCTCTCTACGACCACTAGGAAATGCATCAGTATTAGAGTTATTTATTTGAGGAAACTTTTATCGAGTGTGACGCAAGTCATGCCTCCTGTGAACACATTATGTTACAACCTTCAGAGTTCTCCTTAAGTGATTCTATAAGCAACACTTGTGCTAAACCTGTAGAAATATCTTATAGTGATGCGATCCCCGATTATCGAAAGGTAATGTTCCCCATTTCTAACGAGTTTGTCTCTAGGCTTGCTTGCTATACACGCACATTTAGTGGTGGTATAAAGGACAATTATATGTTTCAAACTGCTGACTTAATTTTGAGCTTTTCACAGCCACTAATGGTTGTTGAAGTGGAGCCTATCGATTTTATTAATCCAAAAACTGAATATGTAAATCTTCATCTAATTTTACCACAACGAATATCAGTGTGGTGTTATAATAATCTTGAGTTATCCCTTGCCTTTCAATCTCCCTACAATCTTATTAGAATGATAGTTAAGGTAAAAATATTTTCATGAATGTTTGGGATTTGGATCCTGAAAAACTTCTTGGTAAGCCACTTCCTTGGTGGAATAGTCAGTCTTCTACTGAAGGGGTACTCATAGTGACAAACAGTAAAAATTCATTTCAAATTATCACAGGTTATGACCCCAAACTACTTATGTTTCTAACTGACCTTCCACCTGACTACAAGAGAAATGAGTGGGCATCTCATTTTGCACGACATATTCATGATCTCTTTCCATGTAGAAGTTCATAAAAGGTTACTTTGAGTTACAATAAGGTCAAAATTCAAGTTTAACAGTACAGAAAATTTGTAGAGTATAAAGAGAGTGATAAAGTTATGGTGAGAATACATTCTGTTCGGCTCCCTTCGAGAATCAACAAGAATTTGACACTGCGAAAATGGGATCCTTTCAGAGCTATTCGTCGAGCAAATGAAAACATGTATAAGGTGGATCTCTCATTTGATACCGATATTAGCCATTTATTTAATGTAGCTAATTTAATATTGTACACAGAACCACCATCAGAGTTTTCTTTTTCACCACCTCCTTAGATATCAGCAATTCGTTCTACTACTCCTTCCGCTCTTCTCCTATCTACTACCCAGAATAGTACGAGTCATGGTTCAGTCTCCAGTGACTCGAGCCCCTAGTCTTGCACACCTACGAATTCTACTCCGGCAGCGCTGCTACTCCCTTCGCCACTACCACGCTGCATCGCCAAATCCATTATCCCTGAGGCCATATTAGACGAGCAAGACATTATAGCTCCTAATGACAGTCTTCGCAGGTATTTAATCAGGTGGCGAGGCCTTGTACCATCCGACAACTCGTGGATTACTTTATGACTTACAGCAGCTCTACCCTGACTTTTAGTAGTCTTACCAGTATCAACACTCGACGAAGCTGAGATCTTCAAAGGCGAGGGTGTTGATGTAGGGTATTCTCGACATCGCCTGCATTGAGAAGTCTTGCACGAAAGTTTAATTATGTTTATATACTTTTCTTCATATATTGTGTAAAATTTTGAGTTTTGTGTATGTTTGAAAAAAAAGAGAATTTTTTTTTAAAAAAAAGGAGTTGGCGCAAGCCCGTTTGCCCGCATTGACCTGAGCAGGCTCAACGGCGTGGTCGCATCCAGCGCACGAGCCCACCAGCCCTCGACAGCTGCGTGGCCGCACGCGCTACCATTTTGGGAGATCCAGAAGTCCAATTTTCTGCAGCTCGGGAGTATGACCCACAGCTCGGGCCTGACCCTGCTTCGATTTCCCGACCCGTCCACCCACTTCCCCGACCAGGCCGGTTTTGCCGTCAAAAATGCCGCCGGTTGACTGGCAAAGCTGACTGCCGACGACCTTCCCCTCCCCCTTTATAAATGAAGCTTTCAGCTGCCATTTTGGAAGATCCAGAAGCCCAAGTTTAGTGATCTTTCGAGTGTTGCCTTTATAAATGAAGCTTTCAGCTGCCATTTTGGAAGATCCAGAAGCCCAAGTTTAGTGATCTTTCGAGTGTTGAACTCTTGCCGTTGTCACCATACTGAATCTCTGTACTATTTTTTAAAAAAAAGGAGTTGGCGCAAGCCCGTTTGCCCGCATTGACCTGAGCAGGCTCAACGGAGTGGTCGCATCCAGCGCACGAGCCCACCAGCCCTCGACAGCTGCGTGGCCGCACGCGCTACCATTTTGGGTGATCCAGAAGTCCAATTTTCTGCATCTCGGGAGTATGACCCACAGCTCGGGCCTGACCCTGCTTTGATTTCCCGACCCGTCCACCCACTTCTCTGACCAGGCCGGTTTTGCCATCGAAAATGCCGCCGGTTGACTGGCAAAGCTGACCGCCGACGACCTTCCCCTCCCCCTTATAAATGAAGCTTTCAGCTGCCATTTTGGAAGATCCAGAAGCCCAAGTTTAGTGATCTTTCGAGTGTTGAACTCTTGCCGTTGTGGAGAACATTTCTAGTAGCTCCCCAACGCCAAAGGAGGACTCGAGGCGTCCCGACTTAAGGAAACAGTTAAAGGACTAACCGCCGATTTGTCACCATACTGAATCTCTGTACTATTTTTTATATTTTATTTCGTTTTGTTTGTAATTGATCATTTTTTTATTCATATTTTCTTGCATCAAGCTTATAATTTTCATTTTATGTTTCTTTCTTCTGTATTACTACAACTCGCTAAATATTTATTGTGGTGTACTTTTTATGTTCATATTTTTATGTTATTGTTACTTTATTAAATCTGCTAAATACACTCGATAGACCACATCGTGCACATTTCTATATTCCTTAAATTCTTGTGAAGTTCTATTTTTGTACATGTGATTTTCTTGTGTATGTATTTTACTATAACATTATCACTATGATACTCATCAAATTAACTACAAATCAACTTTACTTGGCTTTATTGAACTCAAGTTAGTTTTCTCTGAACCCGCAGGAAAATCAAATTGCATGCGTACATAAGATAAGTACTTTATATATATTGTACGATCGCTTGCACATTGTACTTGCATCACATTTGGTATCAGAGCTGATCAAGTTTAATTACATATAGGTCCCTACCTCTCCACCTGCAGCTAACATTCTTTGCAGATATTGCGCGCCTATGACCATTATCACCGACAACAGCTCCCCTTCACTAATTTTTTGATTTGCACTTTCTGTGAGTAGTTTGGGATCCATCTCTACTTTACCTCAATTTGGCATCTACAGATCAACGGCAAACAAGAGGATTCTTAATCCCATCCAGAAAAAGCTTGATGAGGCAAAGGTCAGGTGGCCCAAAGCCCTCCCAAGGGTTCTATGGGTGACCCCCTCAGAGGCCACGCAAGAATTCTCCTCGCGTATATTCGACGCAGAAGCAGTCATTCCCAATGACCTCAAGCATTACTCCCATTGGGTAGAAACAACCATCCACTTCGAGTCTACAAATTTTGAAGAGTGAATAGAGGAGAATGACAAAGCTTGACCTCGTGAAGGGGAAAAGGGTACAAGCGACATTCAAGCAACTCAAGCGAAAACGTTGAGTAGAGTGCTACTTCAACCATCAGACCAAACCCTGGGGTGTTCTCTCCTGGCAAATTGGTCTTCCGGCAGCGACAAATCATCGACACTAGTTTGGAGTTGCAAGTTCGAACCTAACTGGGAAGGACCCTACATAATTAGGGGGATCGCCAACCCTAATGCCTTTCACATCTTGGATCTCCCTCAGACGTGAAGCAGGAGTAATCTTAAGAAATTTTACCCTTAATATAGATACGGGTTATTGCCTGATGTTTTGATTTTTAGCCTAATAACACCCATTCTTCTGTGAAGGGACTTCGGGTGGGACGCGAGCGCCCATACATGATCTCGGGTTACCAGCAAAAGGAACTAGTGCAAGCACGTGACGTGAGTGTTCCCTCGTAAGCAAGAACCTTCAAGTTCTCTGACATTGTGCCTCTGCTTCGGGCGCTCCCCCCACTTAACCTTTCCCTCAACTTAGTGCAAGTGTGCAGCGTGATTGTTCTCTCGCAAGCACGAACCTCCAACTGTTCTAACATGGTTCCTTTGGTTTAGGCACCCCTCAACATAAGTCTTTTCGTCAACTCAGTGCGAGTGCAAGGTATAAGTGTTCCCTTGCAAGCACGGACCTCCAAATCCTCTTACAATGTTGTTCTGCTTCAAGCGCCCTGCCTATTTAGCCTTTCTGTCGACTTAGTGAAGTGTGCGGCGTGAAGGTTCCCTTACAAGCGCAAACTTCTAGGTCCTCCAACATGATTCCTTTGCTTCAGCCATCAAGCTGAGACAACCTAGCACCTACCATCGATGTCAGCCTTCAAAGGTCCCTAACAGGGGCACTCTACTAGGTACATGCCCTCCTAAATACTTGTATAAATATCAAATAAATTTACCTTACAGGAAGGTAGAAAGTAATGTAAAGAATTGAGTGTTTTTATTCAGATATTACAAAGCGTTGCATAATTGTTAGAAAACAAAAATATAGTCATTCTGTCGAGGAACCCATCATCCAATGAATCAAAGATCAGAAGCAGGTCTCTATCTTCTATATCGAATCCCTCTGCGTACCCAAGGTCAAGGTTGAAATAGGTGACAGGATCCATCTTTATGTCTGCATGCCATTGGCGCTTACACTATGTGCTAAATCGGTAATCAGTAATAGCGGATTCTTGGTCCTAGGTAGCCAATGCTCGGTGCTTGTCCATAACCCACATGCGAACCTTGAGCATGAACTCTTGGTTCAAGGAATAAAAGAATAACTAGTACAGTTAAAAGAATAACCACACTACCCTTACCGCGAGAAGATGGTTGACTATTTCAACTCCCTCGAGTACGTCTTCATAACTCTTCACTCAAAGGAATTGAGTGAGTGCAGCTGTTTCCCCCAACGGGAAGGAGAAGCTGCCCTCCATTTGTTGCTTCAGATGGAGATGGATCATCCTGTCCTCACCTCTAGGGTCATGTCAAAAAACCAAAGAGTCCACAAAAACTTCAAAACCTTAAAGGGAGCAATGGGGGGAGAGGACTAGACACAGCCTCCAAGTCCCCAATGTTAACCTTCGCCTTCTCGGGAAAAGGCCCCCAAGCATCATGCACACGCACACCCTTGGCCGTGCGCTTGGTTCCTTGAGGAGGACCACCGGGCAAAGGATTCGTCAGGGGCCCCTCAAGTGAGATAGGGCCCTCGCCTGTGTTGTTGAGCAAGAACTTAGTCACCTTGACCTTCCCCTTCTTTGATTGGGGAGGCTCATTCCGATCATGATACCAGACCTTCACTTGGATCTTCGGGCAAGTCCTATCAACACCAAAGAGAATGGTGGCACGATGTTTTTTCTCACCCGTTGTCTCACTCTCCTCGGCAAACTCAGTCACCAGTATCTCTAGTTGGTTTATGTGGGTCGAGCTAGGCCGCATGCATTCTACTCTCAGTTAGTTGACGGGAGGACCATCTTGCGGGGAGCCCACTCTACAGGAAAAACAAGGGTTAATCTCAGTGCTAACCTTAGGCACACATTTAGGGAACATTTTTTTTAAAAAAAACAATGTTAGGGAACTTATCTCCCCTCTTGAGGAACTCTCGAACGTCATCCATGATTCTTGAAAAGAAAATCTTCCAAGGGCTAGGAGTGGCTCTTTAGATGATCTACTGGGACAACCAGTGGGCGGTTCTTCCCGAAATGTAGTTTTGAGAAGAGCTCTAGGTGGGCGACCCTAGGCACCATGCCGCTCACCTCAAGCTTAAAATCCCTCTAATTCGAGTGCGAGCTACTAGCATCCGAGATCATATAGGCCTTAGTCCTAGATCTAATTCAGACACCCAGGGTGGGTGACGTTCGCCATTCACCAGAAGAGTGCACATAATAGGGTGATGCTCCATGGCATAGATTCGTCCTTCAGTAGCATAATTAGCGAATGGATATAAGATGTTGCGTTGGGTCCTGGAGGTGATCTTTGTCGAGACCAACCTATAGTTCATGACTTCTGCTAACTCCTTCTGTAACGACAACATCAAGTCGTAGTCCAGTTAGGACTTGTAGACGCAAATCTTTCCCACTAGCCAGTCATTGGGACAATCTGCATCAGTCAGTGGCATGATTATGATAGCAGAATTCCCTCTGAACCACTGCGTCACATTGAGGACCTTGTGGTTGACGAGCATGCTGGGACCGTAGGTCTAGTCCTTAAGAACACCATTGTGAGGTCTTGTCAGTCTATTTTGGCTGTGGTTTCCTTGGTAGAGTTTGTAGGCTCCATTGTCGTTGGAGAAGAGCAAGGAAGAGGTGTAAGTAGGGAAAATAGGGGGGTCATGGCCTCCCAAATGCCTATTTAGACCTAATAGGGGGGTCATCATGAAACCTACAGCTCTACATCTTCCCAGGCACCACGTGTCAACGACGGAATGAGCGAGCCATCAATAGCGCACACATTACGAAGCACCATCTAACACCACAAATAGCCCTTTCCCTCGAAGAGGAAATTTCAAAAAGCAAAAGCTTGGGTGCAACGAAACCATCGACAAGGCAGGAACACCTAGCAAGTATCAAAACGACGCTAACATTCCTGGGTACGACCTCAAGTCAGGCATAGCGTAAGTCTAAGCATAACTAAATACAAGCATAGTGCAAGTCAGTGCAAGTTGTGGTTGGGCATAAGGAACTATCCAAAACTTTAATGCGCAATCACGTCCTACAACTAGCCACAGGCACATCAGTTTAACAAAGCTAAATTCAAAGGATTCGAAGGTATGAATCAAAAACATTTTTTATTTATTCCAAAAGTCCCTTTTACGTGTGCCAAAAAAAAAGAAGTGGCATCCCCTAGAACACGGAGTCCCAGGCCTTAGGACAACGCCTAAGGTAGCTTGGTGTTGAAGACCACCCATAGTTGTGCGGAACTTGAGCGTGTTGGCAGATGTCTTCTTTTGTAGCATCCACTCCGACGTTGGGGAAGAAATGATTTGGACTCTTTGCTCCAGTGAAGACCAGAATCTCAGGGAACAAGATATTCCTCTCATGAAGGATTTCCTGATTCACTAGAGTCTGCAACAACAGATCATAGACAACTTGGTTCTGTGCTTGCATCCTAAACAACCTTGACTGCAAAAGCTCTACTTCCCAGTCAATGGAAGCTCCAACATCCTACTTGAATGGCCCAAAGCTTTGTCTTGGACACCACCTCATACAAAGTGGCCTTCTCGGCCTGCAACTGAATTATCCGGCACTTCATATCCAACATTTCTCTTTGGGCTTGGGCCTTACTCCACTTGAGGCCCTCGATTTCAGCCTGAAGGAACTTTTGCTCTTTTTGAAGGTCGCCTTCAACTTCCGAAAGATAGGTAGAATTTTTCGTCCGAAGAGTCTTGATGGGCGAGCCTCATACTCCAAGCATAAGGATTTGACCTCCACCAACTCTGCCAAGCGAACCCCCATGTTTGCCATCACCATCTCTTCCCTAGCATGGGCCTTCTGAACCCAGTAGCTAGAACCCTGTTTGTAACATCTCATGATTTCAATGTATAGGTATTGTTTGTTTTGGCTTTAAAAAAGCTGCGTGACTTGAGCACTCCCAAGAAGTCACCTATCCCAGTGCTACTCCAGCCCAAACACACTTAACTACGGAGTTTTCCATCATTACCCTTACGGGTTTTCCCCAAAAATTACCTCTACTATTTGAGATTACGTTATCTACTTATATAGCTCAGGATCTCCCTCCCTTTTCGATGTGGATGATTCATTCTTGTTCCTCTCTCATTACTCATTATTCAGTTTAGAAGCCACACTTTTCGGTGATTCTTTTCTCTTACGATATTACCTAGCGATCATTCCCCACCGTCTTCTGTCATGGGCGTCACAGGCCTATCAGCTTCTGCCTGGTTCGTTCTAATTTCTCGTGCTTAGCAATCCCAGGATCTCTCGGCCACATGTCATCATCGCTGAAGACACATCAATGATCAGGAGTCATTCACTCCAATGATAAATAGGATCTTACGAAATGTAAAAAGGATTTTTTCTTCTTTTTCCCATGTTTTCTTGAGTTCAATCCAAGTGAGGGTTCACAACCTCGAGCAAAGTTCAAACCCTTGTAATTTCTAATATATAGTGGAATTTTCGATTCCTCGGCTTGGCTGCATAGACTTAGGAGGACAGAACCACAAAGTCTTGTGTCCTTTATCTATGGTTTGCTATCATTTTGCTCCACAGTCTCAATTGGTCAGGTCCTCTAGCTCATCCTTGACAGATTTCCTCTGTCAACAGGTATAAAAAGTCTATTGAAAATTTATCTGATGCATTCGAAAAGTGAAGACCTTCAATCAAAACTTTAACCGGTACTGAAAATGTCTGGAATTATGAGCCAAACATGAGCAGCATTGTTACGAAATATAGATTTTGGTCAACCTAACCCTTTTTGCACTCTTATCATTGGTATATCTAAATTAATGTAGTCTACCTACACAGTATCCTGTTCGACTCAAACTGTTCAGTAATGTGATAAAAATTTTGACACAAACAAACTAAACAATATCCCGATCGACTTTTTTGTGCCATGGACTAATTTATTTTGCTGCACATTGTATTTTAGGCTGCAAAGAATTATGTTTATTCTTTTTTTATTTTTTGAGGATTGAATGCAGTTTTATTCTATTCTCACATTAATCGAGCTGTTTTGCCTGAAGGGATTGTTCAATTCAATTGCATATGGACTTAACTCATCTGTGCGTCGTGCAATTGCAGAGAGATTTGATATGTAAGTTTGTTTTGACATTCCAGAAAACCTTGTTGTCTACTTGCCTTCCCTTATGAGTTTAGCAATGAACTTTAACTGCAATTTCAAGGTATTTACCTGAGAAGTTCAAAAGGTGGTTTCCTCGCAGACTAGAAGGTTGGCAACAAGAGCATGAGCTAGCTTCACTAATGAGTGAAGACCAATAGTAAGAATATCGTGTATTTCGCACTTCTTTCTGCCTTCTATTCTATTATATCTAAGAATGTCCTGTATTTCGCATTTCATTCTGCCATCTATTCTATTATATCTTTAAAGCACTTAATCAGAATATTTTTTAAGAGGCAAACAGGGAAAAGATGGATGCAGGGAGTTCAGCTTCAGCTTCTGCCCATTGTTTCAATCCAATCTTGTTGCTATTCTTTGTATTAATTAATTCGTTACTTTTGGTTTTTTAAGTTTTTGTCTTTGTTTATAGTCTCTTTAGATATGAATATTGGATGTTGGCGGAAAACTCATTCCATTTCGTTAAATTTTTGCCTAATTCTATAGCCAATACAAGATTAGGTTGAAGGATTTCCATCGTGTGATATAATTCATTGGGACTTCTATTTTGAGTTATAAATTGAATGATCATATGATTGATACTAGCCTTATTTAAAGATCTCACTTTAGTGCTTAATTACTATAAAAGAAAACTGTAGTGCTTAATTACTATAAAAGAAAACTGTAGTGCTTAATTTGAATTCATTCCAGCTTTTTTCTTCTCAAATACAACATTTTTTCCCAGATATGCTTGACATTCTAATTTCCTTGGTGTATTTTGGGAAAGCTGCTTTGGATGGTCAGAATGAAAGACGGGTTTTCATTTTGAGGCGGATGAGTAGCGTTGAATATCGAGTGAGGTAAAAGGGTAAGTAGTGCTCTGGCTTTAATTTCTCATTACCGAGAGATTTACATGCAGACTAAATTTTGCTAAAATTATATATTTCACTCAATTTTTAAAAACTATATGTTTCATATCTAATTTTAAAATTTCATTGAAGTACGGGCCGAGGGATAGTCTCAGATAGACAGTTTCTATGAGGCGTAGGCCTCCCAAAAGGTAACGGAGGCGTGCAAAGGTTTCCTCGGGCCGGACGGATATTGGCCCTCGAGTAGTTCCAATTTGATACAAATTTATCTTACATTTTCGTACCATCAGTGCTAATATTGTTATCCTTGTGTCTGTGGAAACTTTTTTGAAATTTATTTTTATGAATTTTTTTGTAATGTCATAAGATTTGTATTTTTTCGTTACCAAAATTTTTTTTGTAATGATCTAAGATTTCAATTCTTCCATGTTTAAGCAGTAGTTTTGAATCGAGAAAGAGGCTTGATTTTCCATCTTTTTGATATAGAGAAGGTATCTTCCGGATAATGCAAATCGAAGCAATTTGATGTCTAACTCGGGACTATATGACATGACTGATCGATAGAAATACTCCACCTTTGTCACGATAGATAATAACTCCCCCTCGAACACAGCTTACACCATACTTGCCTTGCGAGAATTCGGGTTTATCCAATTTCACTAGCAACTGAAATTAAAAATATATATATATGTAAAACAAAAAGCCAAATAATTCTCTATGGTGTAACAAAATATTTCTCATTTTCAACTCGAATAGATTCTTCCTTTTGATTTCAAAATGAAAATGAATATTTTTGTCTTGCTTTGAAGGATGTACTAATTTTTGGAATCCAGTCCCAACCGGTATAATCCCCCCCAGAACAACGTTCTCTTTCAAGCCTTTCAACCAATCAATACGACCTCGTAGAGCAGCTTTTGCTCCATGAAAGAAAAATTAATGATTCGTATAAATTACTTAAGGTAAAATGCCCCGAAGAAATCCAACGAATACCTAAAATATTTATTGTAATGAAGTTGAAAAAATATTTGAATTTAGGTGAATTTAGATAAGTATATGTTGACAGAGAGAGATGGGAGTCTTGAGAAGTAGCAACACGCGACGCTTCTAACTCAAAACACTAGTTTATAGGAAAAGTTAAAAATAATTCAGAAAAATACATAAGAATATAAGATAGTTGGAAGAAAGCATCTCTTACGTCTAACGGAGAGTTAGAGAAATAGGATTTTACTAATAATCAAAGGTTTGGTTAGAAGACCAATACAAGAAGAAGAGAAGAAGACAAGAATACAAATTTAGCTTGTCTTTCATGATTGTGTGTCTGGCCGTTCGTCACAATGATTCTCTGATGATTCCTTAATATTTTGTCTTTGGAGCTCCGCTCAGAGGTATTTATAGGTAAGCTATAGAATTCAGTGGATTTTTGGGCTGAAATATTATAATCGTTAGCTTCGTATTGTCGACTCCACCATTACCAGTTTTAGGAAGATCGTCGATAGTGGCAAGGGCACGTGGGTTCTTAGTCTGTGTAACTGGTGGGAATTTACATTTAGTGAGAATCGTGTTGACGTGACAGTCTTCACTATGCTGAGATAGCGACAACTGTGGATAAATAAATCTCCTGGTCAATATTACTGGGAGCTGTGGATGTCCAAATGTTGTGGTTGATGTGATAGGAAGCTGTGGATGATCAAACATCGTGGTCGAGGTTGGAAATCTGCAAAAGCAAAGCATAATTATACAAACATTATCACTGGTAAATCAAACATCGTGCACGACGATAAAATTTGAGAGCCTTTAGCTGCCACTTGTACGACTAAGATTCAATGCATGAATAGGGGCGAACATTTATGTGGGCCCAAGCATGCGTCAATGGTCACGTGGATGAGTGCATTGTTTGAGGCCATAAAAATGAATTTGGGGCATCGCCTTGCCAATTCGCATTGTACACATTTTGATTCTCAGCATTCTCAGCCGTAGAGGAGAAGCTGAAGAAGAGGGCGTAGACTTAAGCACCACCATCGCAATCAAATTAGCAGCAGTGGTAAAGGCCTACAAACTCAGCCCTAGGAATGATTGGTATTTACTTTGAAAAATTACTGCAGATGATCTTTTTAAGTAGTTTCCTTTTCTTGCCTAGCTACTAATCTCGCATATAGAGAAGAGAGTTGAAGTATTTTGATAAGGTTATCCAACAAATAGATTTTTTGGAGAACATTAAGAGTATTCCATCCTTATAGATTCAAGATATATTTATATGTAAAATCGCAAATAAGAATTGCACATACTTGTTTTGCTGATATGTTGTATGAATTTTTTGTATGGCTGCAGTGACTTGTATCATGGACAATTCTGGAAGCATGTGAGTTTTTGAAAACTTTGCTATGTAATGTAAATAATAGCAGTTTGTCCACAATTGATTTCAAATGTTAACTAGAAAAATGAATTCCAGGAAAAGCATGTTGAACTTGATCAAATAATAGACTTGGAATGAAATTCAGTTTGGTAGCTCAATTGTAATAGCCATAATTGCCAACATTGATAATGAATAAACTCAGAATATACATGTTCTTTCAGTATTAGCTTTAGAATAAGTCTTTTTGCCAATACTTGTATAAGAAAGAAGTAATAGTACTAGTAAAGATCTTGCTTAGGAGTAGTTTTTGAAGTAAACTTTCTCGATGTCAAAGGACTTTATTAGTTTGAAATATCATGAAGAGATGATGTTTGTACTATTGATATGGGTTGACCTCCGTTAAAGTGACAAATTCTAGTAGGGAGTGAAGGCACTCTACTTAGGGGGGACCTGCATCGCTAATTCTCAAATGGATGCCAGGGTTTGCCCTAAGATTATGAGTTGATTCTACCTGATACTCCCCTGACCCTTGGGCGTGTTTGGTAGGATTTCAATTGTATATGTTAGGAGATTCCACCTACCATTCAAGTCTTGATTAGGCTCGATGAGCACTAGTAATTATGAATGGAATGAGAATTCCAAAAGTCCATAATATAGAATGAGAATTCCAGAAGGCCATGATATAGATTATGAATTTCATAAATCCATTAAATGGAGTAAGAGTTCCAGCAGACCTTGTATGAAACAAGAACTCCAGAAGACCATGAGCAGAATATGAAATCCAGAAGGCCAATGTGAATTCCAGAATGCATTGAGAATTCTAGAAGATCATAAATCAAAAATTTCCAAAAGGTCATAGCATGAATTCCCTAGTGATGATTTATTAAGAAAGATAACTAATTTAAGTATAGAACTTTTTTAGATCATCTCTACTAAATGTCCTTTGAGTGCCCTCGGGATCCGTCAGATAGTATTCATTAGGTCCAGCAACCTTGCAGACGACAAATGAACATCTCAATTTGGGTCAAGCTTTGGAACTCCAAGGTTGGCAATAATTCTGGCCTATGCATGCGATGTAAACATCGTGACGATGTTTCGATATTTGTGGCTTATGTTTTATGTTTATGATTATGCATAAATATGTAATAATCTATTTTCATATTAAGTTATTTTGCCTACAAAGTTGCTGGAACTCATTATCTTTTTAAGTATACACAAGCATATGATAGGCATGCAATGTAAGAGAGAAAGGAATGTTAAGTTACATTTAACTATTTTCAATTATTTTTATAATCTCAATTTTTTTTTTATTTTCTTTATATTCTAATCTGTGTTAGTAATTTTTACTTTTTTAATATAACAATTTAACAATTAAATTCATGATCATTGCCGACCTTCCGACCAAGTTCAGGAGAGTGAGTCATGAGTAAGAATTCCTTTAGCTTGCCCTAATCAGCTAATTTGTCAAGCAGGGCCTTGAGGAGGCGGCACTTATAGAGTCTGTGCCCGTTGTTGCCATGCAATTTACAGTAATTATCAGGATTTGCCCCAGTAGGAGATGCTGGTTAGGTCCTGATGGGCGAACCCTTCCTTGCTTGCCAGTCGCGGCATAGACTTTAGTGAGCGGCCTTGAGAAGAGATGTTTCAGCTCATAGAAAAGGCGAGGTTTCTTATTGCCTTAGTATCGGTCGCTATTCCTCGGGCCCGATGTCTTGTCGCTCCGATGTTTCTTCTTTTATCCTTCAGTTTTGGGCTTGATAACATCGGGAGGGTCGTTCTCCGCGTCATCTTAGGAGCACAAATTGGTAGGCTCTGGCTACCAACTCAGGATAACTCCTAGATTTCACAAGTTGCGGAGACTTGTACAAGTCTCTATTCTTCAAGTTTGGTTGTGCATAACGACAGCAGGGTCAACGTCTTTGGCTTCTGTCGTAGCAGCAAAAAAGCAGTTAGTATAATCCCGCAGGCTTTCCTTCTTTCCTTCTCTCAGATGACCATCCGTGTTCGCCCAATGAAGCAGGCGACCAATTCCCACTTCAAAGGCTCATAAGAGCAGATATAGCCTCTCGGAAGTTTAATGAATCAGCTAAATACTGCTCTTTTCAGAGTATTGGGAAAAATATGACACTTCGTCGCCTCCTCAGGATTAAAATGAGTAAAATATTTTAATTTTTATTATAATTAAAATGACATAAAAACCAAACACTATTTAAATTTCAAGCTTAGCTAACCTGTAGATCACCAGCTCCATTCTTATTATCAAAGATAATCACCACCTCCTCTCCAATCTCTAAAAAATTAACACGAAGCAAACCAAAGTTATTCAATCCTTTACCACAGCCTTCTCGTCTTCCCTTTCCTTCTCCAAGAAAAATAGAGAGCTCACATGGAAGAAACCTGGATCTGCGGCCAGCTAACGGCGATCGGGCTCCGCACTTCACGAATCCCATCACTCCAAGAAATCCAACCGAATTGATGAGAGCCCCCAGCCTCCGATCCCGCAATGGAGGCAAAACTAATCTCATACGACAAGCTCTGGTTCACGCCGTCGAACTCTAGCTTGCTTGGCGTCACCGTCACATTCACCCCCTCCGGGCTAGATATCTCGACCTCATAGACGACCTTCCCGCCGCCGACGTTCTTCACCGCTCTCTTATAGGTCACCACATCGCTCGCGTTGGAGAAGACAACGGCAAATGACGGGTAGTTGAGGTCTCCCGGACCGGCCAACTTGTCCGACGAGCAGTTCACGCTGGACTCGTCCCTGGTGAAGACGGAGATCTGCGTAGAGCTGTAGCCAATGGCGCAGAGGAAGGCGATGTAGTCATCAACGCCGGCGTCGTAGACCAAACCCGGGTCTAGCGCCTTGTTGGGGTCCACATGTCCGGCGCCGCGGGCGAACGGCGTCGAGGCCTTGCCAGTGGAGAGATCCTTGATGAACTCGCCGGCGTCGTCGAGTTTGTAAGCGGTAGTCATAACGGCGGATTTGATCGCCGCCGGGCTCCAACCAGGATACGCCCCGCGGAGGAGTGCCGCAATCCCGCTGACGTGCGGGCAGGCCATGGAGGTGCCAGAGATAATGTTGAAGTCGACCCTTCGCGGGTCAACTTCGAGGTCCGTCGGACTAGAGGCGCCAGTCCAGGCGGCAAGGATGTTAACGCCGGGGGCGATCACATCCGGCTTCAGAATCTCCGGTGTGAGGTAATTGGGTCCATGGCCGGAAAAGGCCGCCACCTTCGGCGCCGGCGGATCGCCGCCGATGACTGTTCCGCGGAAGACGATTGTGGCGGTGGGGGAAGAGGCCGAGCGGATGTATGCCAGGATCATATTGCCGGCGGTCGCGCCTACCATGGTCGCCGGAATGAGATGCGGATCAGCGATCAGCTCCTCGCCGTTATCGTCTGTGTTGGCCAGAATCATGCCAGCTCCACCGGCAAGCATCACGGCGCTGCCTTTCTCCACCCTAGCGTTACCGCCGCGCTCGCAGAGGACGATTTTTCCTTTGACCATGGAGGAGTTGAGAAGACCCGACACGCACAAGCGAGAGCCGCTGTCGCCGCCGTAGACGAGTGGGAGGTCCGCGGCGGTGAGATTCTCATCGCCGGCGTAGAGAGAAACGCCGCTGAAAAGGCTGCCGTTCCCAAGAACGACATCGGCAGGGAAGTCGCGGTTGACGGTAGAGGCTCCGACAGTGATGATCCAGGGAGCGACATTGACGACGGTGGAGAGAGCTGGCCCGGAGTTTCCGGCGGAGCAGGAGACAATGACGCCGTTGCGGGCTGCGCCGAAAGCGCCCACCGCTATGGAGTCGCGGAAGTAATCAGGGGGGTATCCGTTCGCGCCCACGGAGAGGGAGATGACATTGGCTCCATCAGCGACGGCGGCATCCATGGCGGCGAGGATGTCGGAGTCGAAGCAGCCAGCGTCCCAGCAGATCTTGTAGGCGGCAATGCGGGCGTTGGTGGCGATCCCTCTGGCGTCTCCGTCAGCATACCCGAGGAAGTTAGCGCCGGAGACAGCAGCTCCGGCGGCAGTGGAGGCGGTGTGGGTTCCGTGGCCCTCGGTGTCCAACGACGACTTGGACTCGCGAGTGTCGTCGATAGGCCGGCCGAGGGCAGCCTCGTAGCCCTTGTAAAAGAACTTAGCGCCGATTAGCTTGTTGTTGCAGGGGCCGCCGGAGGAGGAGTTCAGGAAATCGCAGGAAGATTGGAAGGAGGATGGAGGAGACGGGAGGTTGGGGTCGACGAATGAGGTGGAGTAGGGGAAGATGCCGGTGTCGAGTACCGCGATGACGACGGAGGAAGCAAAGGAGGATTGGGGCCAGATGCCGGCGGAGGGAGAGAGGCCAAGGAATGAGGGGGTGTGAGTGGTGTGTGGGAAGCGGGGATGGTCGGGGACGACGGAGATCACTTGCGGGACGCGGAGAAGGGCGGCGGCCTGGGCTCCGGTGAGGCGAGCCGCGAAGGCTGAGGCTACGCGGTCGTAGGTGTAGAGAATTTGGGCGGCGGGACGGCGGAGGTGGCGGGGAAGGGAGCGGAGTGTGCAGGAGTACCAGTGGAACGGCGTCGGGGAGGTCGACGGCCGGAGGGACGGCGAGACGTGGACGATGTATGTCCAGCGGGAGATGGTTTGCGGTGTAGCGGAGGCTGCGGTGAAGATGGCTAGGGGGAGGAAGACGAAGGATGAGAGGGAGAATAGTTTCCCCATGATTTTGAGGCGGTGGCGGAGGTGAGGGGGAGGAGGGGGCCGGGTTGGCTGATTTGGGGTCGGTGATTACCGAATTCATATGGGAGGATATACTCAATGGTCTGATGTTGATTAGAGTTTTGCCTATAAATTTGATGTTTATAACATTAGTGCCATTATGGAGCTGCTCTGTTGCTGGATGCTTAGGAAATGGATCAGGAGTTAATTACAAATATTCAAAACACGAAACTTATTGGCAACTCGATCAATTTCTAAATTAACTTAAGCTGATTAGAAATCTATGAATTGAATAATGAGTTAAAAGTCTTCGACTTGAATTAATTTTGAGCTGATTTCAAATTGATCTTTCTCGCTCAAAATATGATTCTTGGCTCAAAATTGTCTATTGTTAACACCCGAATTCAGCGTTAAATCTCAATCGTACTCGTGGCATTTGAAGGCTCACTTTGCTTATCATCATTCACAATGTTTCGTTCATCAATCGCGATATTTGACTAATCATACTTTGCCTTTACAGATCTCTATCCCCGGCCACGATAGTCCAGCTTCCTGTGACGTCGGCCACGATATTTGAGCATCTGCTCCTCCCAGTAACATCGGCCACGATGTTTATTTATCTTCAACTATCGTTGTATCAGCCTAGTGGAGACTGTCATATCAACACAACTTCCACTACCGACGGTTTTCCTAGAGCCAGCAATAGTTGAGCCAGCAGTATGGATCCGGAAGTTATAATAATCCGCCAGTATGGAGCCAAGGAATATAATATTTTAACCCGAAAACTCGCTGAACTCCAAGAAGGTCCATATATTGTCCGTGAAGTTATCGGACCTAATGCATACTATCTGATGAGTCCTAATGGCACTTAAGTTTCAAGGACATGGTGTGGAGATGATCTGAAAAGATTCTATATTTAAAGCAGTTGTCCTATAGATTCTGGGCATCCATGATAAGGCTTCACTCTGGACTTCATTTTTTACTAGTTTTATCGACTTTATTCTTTATTGGCCTTCTGGACTTTATTTTTTACTGGCCTTCTGGATTTCATTCTTTACTGGCCTTTAGGACTTTATTTTTTATTGATCTGATAGAATTCATATTCTTTATTGTTTCGATGGGATTCATATTCTTTATTGATCTTATGAAATTCATATTCATTGATCTTATGAAATTCATATTCTTTATTGGCCCTCGAACATGCATATTGTGCTTATGCCTTCAAGAACTCATTATATTTATGGACTCAATAAAACTCTGATTCTGGATTTCAATTATTATGCAAAGCTTCAGAATTCTTATGCATTATTGCAAGGGTTAAAATCGTGAGCGATGACCCTTCTATGAACAATGTTTCTCTCTTACATTGATTAACATCATGAGCGATGACCCTTTCGTGAATAATCTTTCTCCCTTGCATTGATTAACATTGTAAGTGATGCCCCTTCTGCTAACGATGTTTTATTCCCACATTGTTCCTTAACATCGTGAACAATACTTAGTCATTCCAAAATCAATGTCAACATTATTCTATATGCTTAACATTGTATATGATACTTTATTAGTTCGTGATCGATATTATCCTTGTTATTCTAGTATTCTTAATTATCAATGGTCACCGAGCTTAGTCAAGACCTGAAGGGTAAGTGGGGTACCCTAACACATACAATTGGAATCCTACCGACATTTCCAAAAGTTGGGAGAGCCTTGGAAAAGCCAGCTAGTAACTTAGTGTAGTCCCTGCATCCAACTAAGAATAAGCGATGCAGGTCTCCCCTAAGCAGAGTGTCTTCACTCTCCGCTAAAATTTGCATGTCTAACGGAGCTTAACTCATGTCCATAGTACGAACATTATCTCTTCATGATGTTTTAGACTATCAAGTCTAATGACATCGGAAAGTTCACTTCGGAAACTACTCCTAGATAAGATTACTGCTAATACTATTACTTTTTTCATGTGCAGGTATTGGCAAAAGAACTTATTTTAAAGCTAATACTCAAAGGATATGTATATTTTGAGCTCATTCATTATCAAAGATGGCAATTATAGCTATTACGATTAAGCTGATCAACTGGATTTTGCTCCCAGTATATTATCTAATTAAGCTCAACATATTTCTTCTGGAATTCATTCCTCTTATTAATATATGGAATCAATTGTGGATAAACTATTATTATTCACATTACATAGCGAAGTTTTCAAAAATTTACCGGCCTCCAAAATTGTTCATGAAACAAACTACTATGGCCTATTAGAAATTTATACAATATATCAGCCCAACAGGTATGTAAAAAATAAATTTCATTAATACTCAATTCTTATTTACAGTTTTACATATAAGTGTATTTTGGATCTATGAGAGTGGAGTACTCTCGATATTATCCAAAGAGTCAAACATTTTTTGGATAACCACATTAGAATACTCCATATGCGGAATTAATAGTCAAGCAAAGAAGGGGATCTACTTAGAGAGATCAACTATAGTGATTTTTCAAAATAGATGACAGTCCTTTCAGGCCTTCCTAATCTCATCTAACCTTTTTTTTTGCATTGTAGGCTGAGTTTGCAAGCCTTCACCGCTTCTGTTAATTTGATTATAATGGCAGTGCTCAAGTCTTCGCCCTCTTCATTAGCTTTTCCTCTGTGGCTGAGGCATTGGCTTTTGAAAACCTTAGCTTAGATTTGTAGTTGGCTCGCTCTTTTCAAAACTTCATGTTTTCCTGTCCATAAAATTGGGAATGAATGTTAGTTTTTTGCTTATCAAGTTCAGCCTACCATCATCCACGATGTTAGACTGGCCCGATTTTTCTAATCAGCCTGTTAAGACGGGAAACAATCAAAGAGTTTTCACGTGGAAAATCGACTGGCGAAAAAACCACGGCTCCTTTTCGAGGAGGCTTGAAAGATCACTAGAAATGCGTTTTGGTTACAGTATTTGAAAATGAATTCTCAGCCACTTTAAAGGCTGTGTACAGGAAGTATATATACCCTGAGCCTGTTATGTCTAGTCACTTCTAGCCGAGTAACCTATGACCTTAGCAACGGCCCAATCAATGCCTGCGGATGGCTAGTATGTGACTCCTGTACGATGTGTCAGCGGTCATGCCCTGTCGGCGGGAAAACCGCGTTTCCCTCAGAGAAGTACAATCCTCCAACGGTCAGATGTCGTGTCGGGGCCTTGCTCTTCGACATCTTCTTCGGCGTCTGCTTTTCGGGATGATACTCCTTCTGTTCGACTTGGGTGCCTTGCTCACGTGGAGATCATGTGAGCAACCACGTGGACGGCTCAGATGGAGGTGCGAATCCAATTACAACACAGCCATTGCACCAATTTGCTCGTTTCCTCTCTTGTTTTTGTAGAAAGTAGAGAATCAAAATAAGCATATTATAATTCGATGGGGTGATGCCTTAAGATCGTTTCATTTTTGCAGCCTCGAGCAATGCACTCATCCACGTGACCATTGATGCATAACTGGGCCCAAATAAATGTTTGAGCCCATTTATGTTGGTGGCTGCCTTAATTCAGCGTAGAATTTCTGCCATACACGTGGCATTTGAAAGCTCACTTGGCTTATCATCGTTCACGATGTTTCGTTCATCAGTCATAATATTTGACTAATCATGTTTTACCTTTACATTTCTCTAAGCCCTACCATGATGGCTCAGCTTCCTGTGACATCAGCCATGATATTTGGGCATCTGCTCCTTCTAGTAACATCGGAGATGATCTTTGATTATACTCAGCTATTGTTGTCTTAGCCTAGTAGAGATTACCACATCAGCACAACTTCTACTAAGTGAAAATTCTTGTTAGTCACAGAAACTAAGGACCGCAAGCCCTTGTCACTAGCAACGATTTTCCTGGAGCCGGCAATGGTGGGGCCAATAGTATGGATCCGGTGGTTATAATATTCCGCTAGTATGAAGCCGATGAATACAATATTCTAGCCCGAAAAATTCGTTGAACTCCACTACAACTTACTTATAAATACCTCTGGGCAAAACTCTAGAGAGAGACAACACATAAAAAAAAAACACCTGAGATTAGAAAAAGAATACTAGAAGAGATTCAGATTTACCCGAGAACTATCAGGGACAAAGCATGTATTTTTCTTTCTTCTTTCCTTCTGTACTAGTCCTCTGACTAAACCTTTTTGAGCTTCAGTGAAATACTTTCTCTTGACTCTTCGGTGAATGTAGGAGAAGTTATCCATGAATTACCTTAAACTTCTATGTATTTTCTTAAATGATTACTAGCTTTTTGACATCAATATTTAAGCTTAGAGACATTGGGTGCCGCCACTTCTCGGGACTCTATGTTAACATATATATAATATAAATAATTTTGCTATATATAATATTCATATGAAAAAAAAATTATGCATGTTAGCATGATGATGCACCAGAGGAATGCAAACATATTTAAGATTTATTATCCTAATATCAGAGATTAAATCTTCTTAGATACATAATATGCTTATATATTTTAGCATAATAAGTTATCCCGAATCATGATTCCAATTTTGAGCCGATGAACTAAAAAATTTTAATTTTGAGTCGCTTTTAGCTCCCTTTAAATCAGTACGATAATAGCACTAAATTGGACAGTAAATTTGTGAAAGATGGGAAGTAGTTTTAATTCTTTTAGAAATGGACTTCCTTATCTCTCCCGCGGTACAATGACTTCTTGGAGTAGGAAGTGAGGGTTTGGTTATTGTTAACACGTGGTTCCAGCGCTGCATTCCAGCCATACACGTGGCTCCCAGGTGATATTAACTTCTTATTTTGTTTTTATTCTCGCAAGTCTCAAAACTCGCTCAAACTTTGACCATGCGGGTTCGGTCAAACATCGATGACGATGTTCCTCAACTGCACCTATCGCAGTTGGCGTGGCCCAACCGCGTCGTTTCCCATACAAGACACTTTTTCCAAATACACAAATCAAGAACTCGCATGCTTCAGCCATCACGGATCCCTAGAAGCAATACTAAGATCAAAAGCCTAGCTCTCCTTTTGCTGCTGTTAGTTCCCCCAAAAGCCGACAACGGCATGGGATCAGGGTTTGTTTATTCCTTTCCCTTTCGGAAAAACAGGATGAAGCTACACCACCCATTACTTATAAAAACCCTTGAACAAGCTTCAAGGGGAGGACGGACCTTTTTTCTGGAGAGCTGAATTCTTTTCTATCACCTTTGTAAACGAAAGCTTGAGATAGGAGAAAGGTCCCTCTCTCTCTTTTCTCTCTTTCTTCTGTTAGCTCATTGTACTGGTCCTTTCAACCACCCTTTTCATTTCTCTAATGAAATCAATCACCCGGTCACTCAGTGGACGTAGGGGATTTCTTCCCTGAACCACCTTTAACCTCTGTGTGTTGCTTTGGATGCATTTTATTCTCATCTAAGCCTCAATCAACAAGCTTAACTCACTGTGTGCCGCCATCTCTCGGGACTCTCTCTCTCTCTCTGTGTTGTTTCTTGGGATCCCCTACATCCACGTCAATATCTTCTGGTACTTTCATTGAGACTTGAGAGAATGGTGGCTAGAACGCGCAGAACCAACTCTGCAGCCCGCAGCACACACGCAGGAGGACCATCTGTCAGGGCGCCAGGTGACGAGGCTTCCGCTTCAACATCTCGGCACTGCACCGGATCTACTTCTTCCTCCAAAGATACTCGCATTATAGAGTTGCAGGGGATGCTGGCGAACCTCACCGATTTAGTTACTGACCTTACAACACAATAGGTCGTGATCCTCAGGCAAACTCAACCAGTTTGTGCTGTCGTCTTGCCTCCATATCTCCCGCTGATTGCGGAGGCTCGTGAGCCTCTTCTATCGGTCGCAGCGGTGCCTCCACCTCTCTCGCCGGTTACGACGGCTCCAACCGCTTTCCTGCCTGTCGCAGCTCCTTCTGTTCAATTGTCTGGCTCTTCTCGGCTGCCCAGACGCCCTATTCCTGCTCAAGAGGCCCCCCCAAAATCCTCTTCCACCATATCCACTACTGCAACCTACCTTTTTTCCTCTAGCCTTCCCTCCTTTCTTAGCTGGACGCAGTCTACCCTTTACCAGGATTCAGGCCCCTCCATGTGGACCTGACTCTTTCTTTGCCCCCCTAGATGGCAACGCTTCTTTCTCTGACACCATCCGGCAGGCGCCAGTCCCGGAAGACTTTAGGAAACCTCGACTTGAGGCCTACAGGGGTGCCACCGATCCCCATGAGCATATTCAGGGGTTCGAGTGGAAGCTGATCGCCCGCTTCATTGGCCAGACATGGATGGTCATTTCTGATATGGTGCTCGCAAATATCAAACAAGGCGAGAAGGAAAGTCTGCAAGACTACACCAACTGCTTCTTTGCCGCGGCAGCAGAAGCAGAAGATGTTGATCGTACCGTAGCTATGCACAACTATCGGAGGGACCTCAAGAGCAGTGATTTGTCCAAATCCCTCCAACTGGTTAAGCCTCGAAGCTATCCAGAGCTGGTTGCCAACGCCAGCCAGTTCGTACTGCTAGAAGACGCTGAGGCTTCCCCTCCCGACATTTTCGGAGTCTAGAAGGAGAGGAAGAGGAAACATTGGAGTGACGAAACACCGTCCACGATGATTCGCGGAGGAAGGAATCATGGCAGGGATGATAGGAGGCCGCAGCAGACCCACGAGCAAAAACATCTCTTTTTTCGGCCGCTTGCTGAAGTATATGCGGCGGCCGTGAAACAGCTTGGATTCGTCCTACAGGGCCCAAGCCAGCGCCACCAACCGGAGTAGATCCAGAGAATTACTGCGAGTTCCATGGGAACTACGGGCACAAGCTTCACAAGTGTCGCGCATTAAGAGCCCTACTAGACAAACTAGCAGGCCAGGGCAAACTTGAAGAATTCATGCTGATGGCGCCCACATTCAATGTCGCGCAGAAGGGCAAGGCCCCAGCAGACACGGGGGCTCCGGCCTAGGATCTGTAGCCGCCAGGTTCTGGTCAGCCGGCGCGGTCCTATCCCCCAGTAGCAAAGACGATCAACATCATCTACAGTGTTGACCCCGTCACTGCGCACTGACAAGTGGTCGAAGTTGACGGCATCTCTCATCAGCCCTCTTCTTCCATCCCGCTCATTTTCTGTCAGGAAGATCTCCCCCGCATGGGCAACCCTCACAACGACCCGATAGTGGTCACTGCCCGTATCACTGACTTCGATGTTCGGCGAGTGCTCCTCGACTTAGGAAGTGCAGCTGATATCTTGTTTGAATCTGCCTTCCTCAAGATGGGCCTCAAGGAAACTGATCTTCTCCGCGCAGGAACTACTCTGTTGGGCTTCTCCGGAGAAAGGGTACAGCCGCTGGGATTCATCTCACTATTGGTTTTTTTTTGTGATGACAATGATCACATCATGAGTATGGTAAACTTCACTGTCATCAGAAGTCAGTCTACAACGCTATCCTGGGAAGGACTACTCTCAACTCCTTTGGGATGGTGATCTCTACGCCCCACCTCTGCGCAAAGTTCACTATCTCTAGCGGCGTTGTCACCATCAGAGGAGACCTCCAGCGGGCCACCCGATGTTTCCAACTCACAGCGCAGCTCGTTGTCGACCATCTGGACCCAAGGGAGTCTCAGCCTCTCATGCCACAGGAAGGGGTTATCAATATAACCTTGGGGGGAGAAGGATCTTCAAGAATTCTAAACATATCTTCTTCCATAAATGCAAATCAGCAAGTAGATGTCACTGCTTTGCTTTCTGAGTATGTAGATGTCTTTGCTTGGTCCCCCGAAGATATCTCAGGGGTTGACAAGGCTCTGTATGAGCATCACTTAAGCATATCTACTGACATCATTCCCACAAAGCAGAAGAAATGGGTCATGGAAGGGGAAAGACAGAATGCTGTCGAAGAAGAAGTAAATAAACTCCTGAAAGCAAGCTGCATTAGGGAAGTCCAATACCCACAGTGGCTTACCAATGTTGTCTTGGTAAAAAAAGCCAGCGAAATTTGGAGGATGTGCATAGACTTCCGCTCAATCAGGCTTATCCCAAAGACACCTATCCTCTTCCACGCATCGATGCAATGGTAGATCGTACCTTCGGATATAAGGTCATGAGCTTTCTGGATGCTTTCTCTGGGTCCCATCAAATCCGAACGGCTAAAGAAGATGAAAAGAAAACCGTCTTCATCACCAACTTCGGTACTTATTGCTACAATATTATGCCTTTCGGTCTCGAAAATGTCGGCGCCACCTATCAGTGCATAATTGACATTGTGTTCAAAGGTCAGAGAGGCAGAAACCTTGAAGCATACGTTGACGACATTCTTGTCAAAAGTCGAAGCATGGAGGAGCATTTTGGAGACCTCAGAGAAACCTTCGATACTCTCCGAAAGTTCAATCTCAAGCTGAACCCCACCAAATGTACCTTTGGCGCAGTATCAGGGAAGTTCTTGGGCTACCTAATATCAGTCAGAGGAATAGAAGCTAACCCAAATAAAATCTCAGCAGTCCTCAGCATGCCTTCTCCCTGATCACTAAAGGTCAGAAGCTCACCGGCCATATCAATAGCTTGGGGAGATTCATTTTCAAGGCTGGTAATAAGTGTTTGTCGTTCTTCCGGTGTCTTTGCAAGGGAAAAAAAGGTCAATGGACCGATGAATGTGAAGCTGCTTTCACAGAGCTAAAGAGATACCTTACAACCGCACCAATATTTGTGGCGCCGAAAGTAGGGGAAGTTTTGTCTCTTTACCTAGGGGGCATCAGATGCAGCGGTTTCGGCTGTCCTTGTGAACAATGATAAGGGGATCCACCACCCTATCTTCTACATCAGTCATGTACTTCTTGATACAGAAACCCGATACCCCATGCTGGAGAAGCTCGCTATTGCTCTCCATACTTTCAGTCGCATACTATCCAGGTGGTTACTGACCAACCTCTCCTGAAGGTGTTACACACCCCCGAGGTTTCGGGAAGGCTCCTCAAATGGTCCATTGAACTTGGCAAATTTGACATCAAATACATCCCACGGCTAGCAATCAAAGCCCAGGTGTTGGCTGACTTTATTGCTGAATTTTCCACTCTGAAATCACCGCATGTTAAAAGCAAGGTTGTTCCATGGTCTCTTCACGTTGATGGTGCTTCTGCACTTCAATTTTAAGGAGTTATTCTTCTAACCAGCCCCATGGGGTCACTCTGCATTAGGCGATAACTCTTCAGTTCAAAGCTACTAACAATCAAGCAGAATATGAGGCTCTTATTGCGGGACTGAGTTTTGCACTCAGCATGTCAATAAAATACATATAAGTGTTCAGCTGATCGTCAACCAGGCAAACCGAACATACGAGATAAAGGATGAGGTTCTGAAGAAGTATTTGCAGAAAACTCAGTCCTTGATCTCTCAATTCAAAGAATTCTCTCTAGCGCACATTCCCCGAGGGGAAAATCAAGTGGCAAATCGGCTCGCGAAGGGCGGGCTCCCTGACCTTCGCCGACATCAAATACTTGAAGAGCCTAGCTATGAATGTGCGAAAATTCGCTCTGAGGAGCGCCCATCATGCTGGATGGACAGGATATTTGACTAGTTAAAAAACGGAGGTCAACCCAGCAATCAACAAGAGGCCAAAAGCCTGAGGCTCGAGTAGGGCTGCTTATTGGACCGGTTCGACCCAGAACCAGACCAGAACTGGTCCAGTAAGAACCGGTTCGATCCAAAACCGGTTGAACCGGACCGATTCTACCCGGTTCTGGGCTGCAGAACTGGTCCGGACTAGTTCTTCTTATGCAGAACCGGTTATCCGGTTCGGAACCGAACCAGATAACATATATATATTTTTTTTAAATGTTGGGCCCAGCGCCCGGCGCCTGCGGGCCACGGGCGCTGTGCCCATGAGAAGCACCTGGCAGCATTAATGTGCCAGCTGCTGCAGATATATTTAAAAAATTTATATTAATTTTTATAAAATATATATTTTTTTACGAAATACATAAAAAAATATATTTTTAAATTAATTTACCCGATTAACCTGACTCGACCCAAATATATGGATCCAGACCGGACTCAGACCGATTCCAAGGTAAGGTAACCAGTTCCGGACCCAGTCCGGAACTGGTTGGAACCAATTCCAGACCGGATTTGGAACCGGTTGGAACCGGACCGAACCGGTTCCAGGTCCAACCGGACCTGGAACCAGTAGAACCGGACCGGAACCGGTCCGGTTCGGTCAGATAACCAGGCGTAGGCTCGAGTGTGCCAAATACATCCTTATTGGAGATGAACTGTACAGAAGATCCTATGCCAGGCCACTCACAAAATGCCTATGGCCAGAAGAAGGTCAAAAAGTTATGGAAGTTGTTCACAAAGGGGAATGCGGAACTCATGCTCGAGGCCGAAGCCTGGTCATGCGAATCCTACGCCAGGAATTCTTTTGGTCAGATATCCACAAGGATGCTCAAACATTCATAGAGAAGTGCCCTCGGTGCCAATACTACGTTGACATGCAAAGACAACCCGCTGGCTATCTCAAACCCATCAATTTGTCTTGGCCCTTTGTTGTTTGGGGGCTTGACTTTCTGGGCTCAATGCCTACCGCTATCAGAAGCTACAAGTGGATATTGGTTGTCGTCGACTACTTCACGAAGTAGATTGAAGCTAAACCACTTACTCAGCCTACTGCCCATAACGTCGAGAACTTCCTATGGGCTAACATCGTTTGCAGGTATGGTGTACCCATGGCAATCATCACAGACAATGGTACTCCATTCGCCAATCAGCGGATTCACAACTTTTGCTGCAAATATAAGATCAACCTCAAGTACGCATCTGTTTGGCATCCTCACACTAATGGACAGGCAGAAGCTGCTAATAAGAACATTCTGAACATTTTAAAAAAATGCTTTGATGGCACCAAAGCTTTGAGCTTACAATACAGCTTCCTCTGAGGTCACTCAAGAGTCGCCTTTCTCCCTGTCCTTCGAAATGGATGTTGTCATACCTGTGAGCTGGAGCATTACTCCCCCAGGGTGGAAACAACAGCCAACTTCGATCCCGAAGATTTGCAAACCTAGGTGAATGAAAATGATGATTCACGACAAGTTGCCCTGGATCTCTTGGAACAGAAAAGGTAAATGGTCGCCCTCAAGCCTCTGGAGCACAAACGCCGGGTAGAACGATACTTCAACCGTAAGGTCAATCCCAGAAGTTTCACTCAAGGCGCTCTGGTCCTCAAGCGATGACTTCTTGCTGGCGGCAACTTGGGAGTTCCCGAGCTTGAGCCCAACTGGGACGGCCCATTCATTATGCGCGAGGTTGCAGGACCTAACGCGTATTATCTCATGACCTCTAAAGGCACTCAACTCTCCAGGACTTGGAGTGGAGATGATCTGAAAAAGTTTTATACTTAAATAAGAGCAACAATTCATACTAATTTACACAGAATTCATTTCGTACAGACTCATCTGGATTCTTTCAATACACGTTTGGATTCTTTCATTATGCTCTCTTGAAGGTTTTATTCTGAGCTCAGGGGTTCTTATGATGTTAATCCTAACATTGATATTCATACTGATGTATTATCTAAAGCACAACTAGCTCATCTTTTATTCAAGCATCGTGCGACAGGTATGATTCTAATCTCAAACTCTCGACTATCGTACCCGAGGTCTCCGCGCCTCATACACGATGGTTTATTATACTCACTCTTCATATACGGAGGTCACCGAGCCTAGTTATACCTGGCAGGCGGGGACTCTTACCTACATTCGGAACTCTTCCATAAGCTCATCTTGCTAGCGGAAGGCCAAAAGGCCAGCTCGTAACCTTAGGGCAGTCCCTGCTATCTACCCATGATACAGGTCCCCCCTAAGCAGAGTGCCTGTTCTCACTAGGATCTGCCCTAACGGAGGTCAGCCCATATCTCAAGTACAAACATCATCCACGATGTTTCAGACGCTCTGTCCTTTTGGCATTGGGTTAGATAACTCCTCCTAGACAAGATCTTCACTACTATCATTACTTCTTTCCTGTGCAGATGCGTAAAGGGGTATGATTTCAAGTCAAATTTGATATTATATTTCCAAATGCACTCTTTCCACTCGAAAGTAAATTGGAAAGTGATTAGATTTTCATTAACTGAAATCAAATTTGACTTAAACTTGAAATTTTTGAGTTTAACTTGAGGCAAACTAGTTCGAACATGACTCATTATCAACCCTATCTACGCATGCATGTGAAGTGCTGAGCATTTTGTTAGAAGCATGAAATTTGATCGTATTAAATTGCTTGAAATCAAGTTGCTTAAAATTAAATCGATTCAAATTATAATTGATTTGATAATTTTATAATGACATGTATTTAGATTTTCCTAACTTATATTTAAGATATTTTAAGTCTATAAATATGTTATGTAAATGTATTTAGCAAAGAAAGTAATTAATGTATAAATGCAAATGTATAAGTTTTTTTAAAAAATTATAAATTATATATAAAATGAATATATAAATAATAAATGAGATTAAAAAAGAAGTTCGATTCAATTGAAAATTTTATTCAAAATTAAATAAATTTTTATTAACTCGAATCAAATTCAACTTAAAATAAAAAAAAAAGAGTTTAAATTAAGGTAAATTAGCTCAAACAAAACTCAGGAAGGCCCGTGCATTTGCCTAATATAGGTTAGATATCATCATTGCATAAGAGGTTAAATTCTTATTTGATCTTGATCCATAAATTTGAATTTCTTATTATTGCAAATTACTGATATAAAAATAGTTGCA
>KZ451890.1:1362165-1400854 GCA_002786265.1 Apostasia shenzhenica
TTTTTTTTTTTTTTTTGGATAAAAGAAAAAGGGTTTGCTAGATGCAATTATAAAGTTGAAAATTGTTCACAGTACGGCTATGATTTTTATGTACTCATGCAAATTGTAATAGAAAATATGACTTGGGAGTTTGTAATAGAGTGATGATAACCAGAAATAAAAATGCAAATATAGAAGATATTAAATTGCATACTTCATCGTAAGAAATAAACTGATTTCTCTTCAACATTAGTTTGGTTCTTGGAAGAGAATTATGATGTGCAATATGAGAGCTACTTTTCTGGGATTCGTATGTCATTCATCATTAAAGGAGTCTTTCTGTAACAACTAACAATGAATGTGTTAAAGAATATTTATGAAAAACTATGTTGACAAAATGAAGGGCTGAATCCTAAGCGAGAACCAACTGCAGGTAATTACTTAAAAAAGTCAAGCCCCAATAGTGAAGGCTAAGAAGAGTTAATTGTTTGGAGGAAACTGACATTCTAAGGGCCAATAGTACTAGCATTTTGGCACCTCAAGACATGGTCCTTGGCATCCTTATGGATGTTCGGACAAAAGTAGCATTCTCGCAAGATGCAAGAAACGAGGTTTCTTCCTCAGCAAAAGTGCCACATTCGCCTTCATGGACTTGTTTTAGCAACCGCACTGCTTCTGCTGGACGATGCACTTCATGATTGGCCTAGAGTATGTGCGATGATACAACTAACCATTAATCAAGATATACTTGGCGCATTAGAAACTTTAGTTCTCTAGCCTTCTTGGGCTCTGCTGATTGTATGTCATCTTTCGGATGGTTGATTATTTCATCCATCCAAGAGGGCTCCATTTGAACATAACAAACCTCTGTTTGATTGAAGAATGGCATATCCATGATTTGTTGTTGCTCGAAGTTTGAGTTTCCAAATTTAGCGAATTGATCAACATCCTCGTTTTCTTCTTGTGCGACATATGCCGAATTCTTTGAAGTGTTTATAAAGTTTGTGGACCTTAGACATATTTGATGCGTGACAGATGAATGATGATGCAGTTTAGAGATCAGCAATATTACAAAGCAGATTATTCACAAAATAATATTAAATATCAGCGAATAATTTTGTAATAACTGAGAAATTAATTAAACCCACAAAAACTGATTACTTTTAAAATTTTAAATAAATTAGATCGAAGGTAATTGAAAAATTACCAACTCAGATTAGGGCGCAATCCGGTTTTCAATAAATCAAATACAGGGAACAGGATTAAGGGTCGCACAATATTTAACCAACAATAATTGAAAATCACTCAATAATAAAAGATCGCACAGGCGGGACAAGTTCGAGCAAATCACAAGCGAGTAGAAAATTTCAGATAATTCGATTTTACCAGATTAAAGATTTTGTTGAAATTCGTACCTGAACCAGAAAACTCAGGGACCAAAATGTAACTCCGAAATAGGATGAGGTCGGCGCGAGAAACGTGTGCGCGGGTGCGCTGGCGCGGGCAAGGCTGGCGCGCGGGCAAGGCGAGCGCGGGCGCGAGCGAAGCTGCGAAGCAGGCGAGGCGAGGCGGGCGCGCGGGCGCGCAGACTGGCATATTTGGGCGGGGTCGCGCAGGCGGGGGCGGGCGAGAGGGCTGGCGGGCGCGAGTGTCGCAGGTACGCGTCGCAGGCGCGGACTCGGGTCGGCGCGCGCCGAGCAGCCAGTCAATGCGCGCAGGGTGGCGGGTCCGCGTGTGCTGAGGGGTGCGTGGTGAAGCAGACTAGGCGTGATCGGCAGCGGCGAGCGGAGTCGTGTACTCGCGTTGCCGTAGTCGGAGCAGGAGTCGGCACAGGCGCGTGGTCGGTGATGTGGAAACCTGATGACGTGATCACGTCGAACCGACGAGCTAGATCAAAGAACACAAACAAGCAGGTAGAGTGGATGAGGATGAGTCGAGACGAATGCTGAGGGTACAAGATGAATGGAATCGAACCCGGAGTGAAGAACTAGAGCGGGTGGAGTTTAGGGATTCTCACCCAAGGCCCAAGCCCTTCCCTATCCAGGATATCAATTCATTCCAGAATCAAATAATCCCCAAGGGAATACACAACTCAAATTTATTCAGCATTAAGAAAATAAGAGTAACAGAGAGGCATTTATATAGGCCTCCATACAGACTGACTCAATAAAGAAAAATACATAATATAATAAATTTCTCACACAAACGAGGAAATACTAGATAACATGCCTAAAATAATGATCACTGAAATAGAAACAACTAATACAAAATAAATGTGAGAAATAAAATCATCCCAAAATGGAATCTCCAATCAATCAGAATGAATAGGAGAATTCCAATCCATCGAGTCAGCAATCCGTAGCATCCATCTTTCTCAATCTGTCCTAATAGTCAATCAATCCAAATCGAAGCAGCAAGGCTAGATCTCGGTCGTCGACGGTAAACTCTGCCTGGAATGAATCGACGGCGATCGTGGTGTCCCCACCAATATTTCTTCAGGATCTCATCCCCGTTGTCAAAGCTTCTTAATACTTTATTCACCGTTAGGAGAGAATCACTGAAGACTGGAATATTTCCACTTTGACTCCATGGTAAAATTCTAAGCTAGCAATCAGATCTCCATACTTGGGCTGGGTATTTGTTGCTGGGAAGTTGAGCCGAAAGGATTGCCTGTACTTCAATCCTACAGGCTTCTTAGAAGAATGCCAACCCTAGGAGAATGGCTTGCAGAGGCACCATCCACATGAAGCATCAAAGGTACATGCTTTCGCTCCCATGTTGTGGTTAAGAAGTGGTCAGTTAAACAATGTAGTCAACAAAACTTGGGCTTTGGTTGAAGTTCTAGGTACAAAAGTGATTGACCAATCGAAAAGCTGAGAGGAGATTACCTAAGCATGGAGTATGTGATAGACGATCAATCACCACCTCAAAGAAATGAGCCCGGACGTATGGTCGAAGCTTCCTAAGCACAATAATGATGCTCGTTGTGGAGGGGGGAAGTCTAATTGAGATACTGAAGATCTACTCGATCCCCCACTGTGCCAGGAATGATGGTTAGATCGTCTGATGAGCGGTGATGACAGGCATCCTTCTTCATACGATTGATGTGACTTTCACTTAAAATAGTAGATAGGACCCTTCCGTTATTATCACCCGTATACACTACCTTCCTAGAATAGAGGAAACCGATAGGGGGAAGCTTGCTACATCGAGGACGTGACAGGAGGGTAGGTGGCCGTTTCGTCTTGGCGCCGCAGGCTGGCCCCCATTTGCATGAACAGGATGGGAACGGAGAACGGTCTTTAGCTTGAGTTGTTGTTGCTGACTGAACCAACGGGGAATGGATCTTTCCTTGATCTATCCCAATGTGGTCCAACTGGTTTTGGCCTGGTACTGATCTGGGAGATGGAGCTGCTGCCACATAGATGGTTGTGATATGTTCAGGTTTCTTGCGGAAACATACATAAATGTTTTTGCTTGGTCTCTTCAGATATGGTCAGGATTGACAGGGATGTGATTGAACATTATCTGAATCTCCTGCCTAGTACTAAATCTGTCAAACAAAAGAAGTAGTCGATTGCAGGAGAGAATCAACAAGCCATTCGAAGCAAAGATGAGGAGTTACTCTAGGTCAGTTTTATTTGGAAAGTTCATTATCCTTAATGGCTTTTCAATATAGTTGTTGTCAAGTAGCTTAACATGAAATGGATGATGTGTAAATTTTTGTGAAGGTCTCCTACCCATTGCCACACAGTGACGTTGGAGTTGATAGAACAATAGGCTTCTCAAATTTGAGTTTTCTAGATTTCTTTTGTTATCTTCCAATCAGAATGGACTCGGAAGATAAAAGGAAGATCGCTTTCATCATAGATTTGCGACATTCTGCTATAGGGTGATGCAATTCGGATTTAAAAATGCTGTCCCCACTTACGTTGATGACGTCCTGGTCAAAAGACCGACTCTGGAGCTCAAGGAGATATTTGATACACTAAGAAGAAACAAGATACTTAATCCAATAAAATGCACGTTTGGATATCTTTTCTTCATGGATAATTGAAGCCAACTTCAACAAAATCTGTATCATTCTTAACATGCCTTTGCTAACAACAATTTATAAGATTTAGCGGCATACCAATTGAGTAGCCAGCCTTGGGTGATTCATTTCAAAGTTAGGTGACACGCGCTTGCCTTTCTTTAAGTACATCAAAGTCTTCAAAAAGGTAGAGTGGACACTAGAGTGCAAAAAGCCTTCACTATATTGAAGAAATATCTAACTTTCACACTAATATTGAGCCCTCAAATTAAAAGCGAGACATTTATCTCTTTACTTGAGGTCCTCTAATACAAACATACCAGCCATCTTGTTCCGCCTCGACGGAGGAGTTCAATGGTTGAAGATCCCCTCCGAGTGTTTGCGAGAAGAACTAGACTTAGAGGTTTCTCCGGGAAAAGGTGATTGCTTGCGTGGGAACTCAAGGGCATCTTGGCCATCCACATTGCATCAGTAGGAACCACTCAGTTTATCTTTAAGCTAATCGAGTCCAACCACAGCATATAAACCAACAGTCAGAGAAATACCCATTTCTTCATTGCTTTTGTTCTAGAAGTATCTAGCCAGTCAATGCAGGAAGTCTTATACCGTGCTTTGTGCCAGCTCCATCCAACTTTTGGCGCAAGGTTAGCTCCCCCGAGACAATACAGTCACTAACCTTCTTGCCACAACCACTTCGCTTCCCTATTTGGTCCTCCTATTTTGGTCAAATTGTAACAACTGCGCTACTTTAGTTGTTTTTGCCTCATCCAAACAAGGATCGTGCAGGTAGTAAGGGAAAGGACATGCTCTACATGACAGGCCGATCGCCTATCCTCTTCTCTAGCGCTGTGGACTGCTAAGCACGTCCGTTTGCCAAACATCCATATCAGAGTTTTACGTGGCAAGATTTGGACCATTTCGGAGTCCAGCTCACCCTATGCAATTGGGATGGGAGAAAGCCTTTTCTCCTTACCTGATCTTCCTACTATGACTATAAATATCAGAACATAGCCTGAGAGAAGGGGTTCATAACTTTTGTCATTTTTCCTCTTCTTTTCCTACTACTTTGTGCTTACTCCGGAAGGAGAATTTTCCATTACATAGTGGAATTGGGATTGGCTTAGCTGGTAGACATAGAAGAACCTCTTTGAATTACCTAAATTTTGGTATGCTTTACTTTTCTGCGCTCTCTTTCATCTTTTTGAATGCTTATGGTCTCTCCCCCCACCATCGCTTACGAGCATCCTGTTCTCTACTTGCTAGCAGAGCTTTCCTCACATATATTAATATTTTTGGTGCTTTTATAGAGACCTATCAGCATAATTGGCAGTACATACAGCCTTAACGTTTTGCTCAATGCACCCTTTCCCAGATAGGGAAGGCTATCGTTGACGAGGCCTCCAGCACTTGCACTTGCATATGCTCTAAGAGCAGCCTCCTTTGCATGACACATGTAGATGGAGATGTGCGCTTAAATGGTGAGCCTCATTGTCGAAGGAAATAGTGAGGTGACCAAGCCTAGAGGTTGGACTTGTTTGCGGAGAATCGATAGGGTGTGCTATCTTGCTGCAAAAGGTTCGTAGGCTGTAGTCCTTTTGAAGGAAGGCTGACTCGAAGAGGATCTTAGCAGAGCTTTTGGAGTTGACGAGGACCCGTCGAACATTATAGTTGGTGATCTGGGTTGTGACAATGATCGGGTTGTCGTGGGAGTTGTCATGGGGCGGGAGGTATAAAACACCTTTATAGGAAAAAAAAAAAAAACTTCTTCCACAACAGATAAAAAGCTGTTTCAACAGTACCTTCATCAACAATTATTCCAATCAAGTCATCCAAAAAGGTATCTTAGTGTGAACAGGAGGAACAAAATTTGAATCTGGAAGTCTGGGACAGGGATGATGGACTTGGGCAACTAACCCAAGAAATTTGTGAACCTTTTTGATTCATCAATCGGGTTAGCATTTGAACCAAGTTCTTGGCTTGGCATGGTTTTTTTTACTAGGTTGATCAGGTTGTCATGTGGATGACCAAGACTAATCTGTTACTGTTAACACATGGTTCCAGCGCTGCATCCCAACCGTACACGTGGTGCCTAGCTGGCATTTAACTCTCATTTATTTACTAATTCATTTATCTATTCTCACAGGTCTCAAACCTCGGTCAACCAAGCCTCGTCCACGACGAGCCAAGACCATCCTTGCTAACATCGGAGATGATGTTATTCAATTGTACCTGTCGCAGTCAGCGTGGCTCGACCGCGCCGTTCCCCGTACAAGAGACCTTCTCTCCAGATACGCAAATTAAGGGCTCGCATGCTTCAGCCACCACGAATCCCCAGAAGCAGCACCAATACTAAACAATCACGCTCTCCTTTTGCCACTTTTGGTCCCTCCAGCGACCGACAAGCGGTCCAAACTCAAAGCTTGTTCAGCTCATTTTCTCCGAAAATTAGGATAAAGCTGTACAGTTCACCACCTACAAATACCCTTAAACAGTCTTCAGCTAAGGGGGGGAAGTCGAAAAAGGAAAAACAATGACCAGAACAAAAACAATCCTCTTGCTCTAACTATATGGAGAGCCCCAACTGAGGAGCTCTCTCTCTCTCTCCCTTTCTAAGCATTGTATTAGCCCTCACGACTATCCGTTTTCTATAGTGAAGCTCTTTTGTTGATCATCCGGTGGACGTAGGGGAATTCCTCCCTGAACGACCTTAAACCTCTGTGTGCTGCTCTGGGTATTTCTCTTTCTTCTCTGAGCCTTAACTCATAGGTTTACCTCTCTGCGCGCCGCCGTCTCTCATGACTCTCTCTCTTTTTCGGTGTTTCTTGGGTTCTCCTACATCCTAAGTCAACATCTTCAGGTGCTTTCATTGAGACTCTGGGAAGATGGTGGCTAGATGCGCAGAACCAACTCTGCCACCCGCAGCGCACATGCGGGCGCCTCTGTTCGGGCGCCGGACGATAGGGTTTCAGCTTCAACCTCCCGCCACCGACTGGAATCTGCTTCTTCCTCCAAAGGTACCCACATTTCAGAGCTTCAGGGGATGCTGGCGAATCTCACTGACCTGGTCACTGGCCTCACAGCCCAATAGGTCGTGATTCCCAGACAGACCCAGCAAGTCTGTACAGCAGTACTTCCTCCTCCGCTGGCAGCGGTGGCTCCTGCACCTCTTCCGTCGGTTAAGGTGGCCCGTGATCTTCTCCCGCCAGTAGCAGCGGTGCCTGCAGCTCTTCCTCCGGTTGCGGCGGCTCTTGCTCCTGTCCCGCCGGTCGCGGCGGCTCCTCCGCCTCTCCTGCCGTCCGCGGCACCTTCCATTCAGTCGTCTAGTTCTTCCTAGCCGCCCAGACGCCCTCTTCATCAAGAAGTTCACCAAAACCCTCTTCCAACACGCCCGCTACCTTTACCTGCCTTCCTACCACTTGTTTTTCCTCCTTTCCTTGCCAGGAGGGACGCTCTCTTCCCAGGCGCTCAGGCCCCCCGATGGACAGCAATGCCCCATTTGCTAACGCCATCCGGCTAGCCCCAGTCCCGGAGGACTTTAGGTCGCCCCGGCTTGAAGCTTATAAGGGCGCAACCGACCCCCGCGAGCATATACAGGAGTTCGAGGCCGCGGTCCGCTATCGCCAGCCAGATGAGGCCACCAAATGCCGCCTCTTGGCGAACACTCTGAAAGGAGCGGCATTCAGCTGGTTCATCAAACTTCTTAGGGGTCACCTCTCTTCCTATGAGCATCTGAAGTGGGAGCTGATCGCCCACTTCATTGGCCGAACCCGAATAGTCGTTTCTGACATGGTGCTAGCCAACATTAAGCAAGATGAGAAGGAAAGCCTCCGGGACTACACCAATCGTTTCTTTGCCGCCGCAGCAAAAGCTGAAGATGTCGAACCTGCTATGGCCATGCACAACTTCCGGAGGGGACTCAAGGTCGGAGATTTGTCCAAATCTCTGCAGCTGGCCAAACCTCGAAGCTACCCCGAGATGGTGGCCAGGGCCAGCCAATTCATACTCCTCGAGGATGCTGAGTCCTCTCCCCCCGATGTTTCTGGTGCCAACCTCTGGGATTCATCGTCTTGCCCGTCTCCTTCAGCAATGACAACGACTATGCCAGAAGCATGGTGAATTTTGCTGTCATTACAGCTAAGTCAAGTTACAACGCCATCCTTGGAAGGACAACTCTCAATTCCTTCGGGATGGTGATTTCCACGCCTCATCTCTGCGCGAAGTTCCCTACCTCCAGTGACGTTGTCACCATCAGAGGAGATGTCAGGCAAGCTACCCGGTGCTTCCAGATCGTCGCACAGCTCGTTGTTAACCAACTGGACCCCAGGGAATCTCAATCAGTTGTACCACAAAAGGGGTCATCAATGTAACCTTGGGGGGAAAGACTCTTCTAAAGTTGTAAATTTATCCTCTTCTATGAATGATAAGCAACGGGCGGAGATCACTGCCCTGCTTTCTGAGTATGTCGACGTCTTTGCATGGTCTCCTGAAGATGTTTCAGGTGTTGACAGGGCTATCTGCGAATACCACCTGAACATGTCTGATACTACCTCTCATAAAACAAAAGAAGAGGGTTATGACAGGAGAAATGCAGAGTGCTATCGAAGAAGAAATCAACAAATTGCTTAGAGTAGGTTACATCAGGGAAGTTCAATACCCTCAATGGCTCACCAACGTTGTCATGGCAAAAAAGGCCAACGGGAAATGGAGAATGTGCGTAGACTTCCGCACATTGAACTAAGCCTGTCCCAAGGACACTTATCCTCTCCCACGCATCGACGTGATGGTGGATCGTACTTTCCAGTACGAGGTCATGAGCTTTCTAGAAGTTTTCTCTGGATACCATCAAATCCGGATGGCCAAAGAAGATGAAGAAAAGACTGCCTTCATCACCGACTTCGGCATATATTGTTACAACGGCATGCCCTTTGGTCTCAAAAACGCTAGCACTACCTACCAGTGCATGATTGACGTTGTGTTCAAAAGTCAAAGGGGCAGAAATCTTGAGGCGTATGTCGATGACATCCTGGAGAAAAGCAAAAGCATGGAGGGACACCTCAACGATCTCAAGGAGACACTTGATACCCTCCGAAGGTTCAAACTCAAGCTCAATCCTAACAAGTGCACCTTCGGCGCAATTTCAGGGAAGTTCCTGGGCTACCTAATTCCGGACAGAGGTATAAAGGCTAATCCAGACAAAATTTCGGCGATCCAGAGCATTCCCTCTCCTACAACGACAAAGGAAATTCAGAAGCTGGCAGGATGGATTAATAGCCTTGGGAGATTCATATCGAAGGCCGGAGACCGTTGTTCTCCTTTCTTTCGATGCCTACGCAACAACAGAAAGGGCCAGTGGACTGATGAGTGTGAAGCTGCCTTCACCGAATTGAAGGAATATCTAACCTCGGCACCGATACTAGTGGCACCAAAGGAAGGGGCTCTCCTGTCTTTGTACTTGGGCGTATCCGACACTGCTATTTTGACGGTCCTCGTTGACGATGATAAGGGGGTGCAGCATCCCATTTTCTACATCAGCCATATACTCTTGATGCCGAAAGCCGATACCCCACACTGGAAAAGCTCGCTCTAGCCCTCCTGGTGGCAACAAGAAAGCTACGCCCCTACTTCCAGTCCCACACTATTCAAGTGGTCACTGATCAGCCACTCCTGAAGATACTGCATACTCCTGAAGTCTCAGGGAGGCTCCTCAAATGGTCCATCGAGCTGGGCGAGTACGATATTGAGTATGTCCCGCGAACAGCATTCAAGGCTCAAGCCCTGGCAGACTTTGTAGCTAAACTCTCTACTTCAGAGCCACCACAACTAAGAGTAAGGTTGCGCCTTGGTCTCTCCACGTCGATGGTGCTTCTGGATCACAGTCCCAAGGGGCTGGAATTCTCCTGACCAGTCCAATGGGAGTCACCTTGCACCAGGCAGTGACCCTCTAGTTCAGGGCCACTAACAATCAAGCAGAATATAAAGCCCTCATCACAGAATTGGATTTCGCACTCAGCATGGCTATAAGATGCGTACAAGTGTTCAGCGACTCGCAGCTGATCGTCAATTAGGTAAATTGCACTTGCGAAACAAAGGACGAGGTTCTGAAAAAATATCTGCAGAAGGCTCAGTCCTTAATTTCTCAGTTTGAAGAATTCTCCCTGGTGCACATTCCCAGAGAAGAAAATTAAGTGGCAGACCGGCTTGTGAAAGGAGGGCTCCCCAACCTCCGTCGAACTCAAGTATTCGATAAGCCCAGTTTTGAGTGCGCAGAAATCCACCCTAAGGAGCATCCACCTTGCTGGATGGACAAGATCCTCAATTACTTAAAAGAAGGGACACAACCTGATAACAGACAGGAGGTGAAGAAACTAAAACTTGAATGCACCAAATACGTCCTCATCGACAGGGAGCTCTACAGAAGGTCTTACTCTAAACCCCTCACCAAATGCTTGAAACCTGAGGAAGCCCAAGAAGTCTTGGAGGTTGTTCACAAAGAGGAGTGTGGAACTCATGCTCACAGCCAAAGTTTGGTCATGCGAATCCTACGCCAGAGATTCTTCTAGCCTAATATCCACAAGGATGCCGAGGCATTCGTAGAAAAGTGCTCAGTGCCAGTACTACGCTGACATGCAAAGGCAGCCCGCCGGCTATCTCAGACCCATCAACTCATCTTGGCCCTTCGTTGTTTGGAGGCTGGACTCTCTAGGCCCAATGCCTGCAGCCATGAGGAACTACAAATGGATATTGGTTGTTGTCGACTACTTTACGAAGTGGATTGAAGTCAAGCCACTTACTCAGCCTACTGCTCAGAATGTCGAGAACTTCTTGTGGGCTAACATCGTCTGCAAATACGACATGCCCATGACAGTCATTATAGATAATGGTACTCCATTCGCCAATCAGCGAATCAACGACTTTTGCGACAAATATCAGATTAACCTCAAATATGCATCTGTTTGGCACCCTCACACCAATGGGCAAGCAAAAACCGCTAACAAGAACATCCTGAATATTTTAAACAAGCGCCTCAACGGTGCCAAGGCTCGCTGGCCAGATGAGTTGCCAGGCGCTCTTTGGGCTTACAATACAACCCCTTCTGAGGTTACTCAAGAGTCTCCCTTCTCCCTATCATTCGGGATGGATGCAGTCATACTAATTGAGCTGGAACACTTCTCCCCCAGAGTAGAGGTTGCGGCCAACTTCGAACCCAAAGCTTTTCAAACCTGGATAGATGAAAACAACGATTCACATCGGGTTGATTTGGATCTCTTGCAGTAAAAGAGAGAGGTGGCAGCACTCAAGCGCCTAGAGCATAAGCGCCTGATTGAACGATATTTCAACCGGAAAGTTAAACCTAGGACTTTCGTCCAAGGCGATCTGATGCTCAAACGACGACTTCTTGCTGGCAGCAACTTAGGTTCCTAAACTTGATCCCAACTGGGAAGGCCGTTACATCGTGCACAAGGTTGCTAGACCTAACGCGTATTACCTCATGACCTCTGAGGGCACTCAACTCCCTAGAACTTGGAGCAGAAATGATCTGAAGAAATTCTATGCCTAGTTCAAAATGGCTGCCCATCTTTATTTTTCCGATACAAGGATCATTTGTACAGATTCACTCAGGAATTCTTTATACAAATTCAGGGGACATCCTTTATTAATAGACATCTGGATTTTTCCAAAATATGTCTGGATTTCTTTATACTCTCCCGGAGGATATATCTTGAATTCAGGAGTTCTTGTAATGCTGAATCTTATATCTATTAATTCATATTGAGATATTCATCAACCTATTATCTGTCACTCAGGTATGATCTTAACCTCACTCTCGAGCATCGTCCCCGAGATTTTCGAGCTTCACACACGATGATTCGTTATACACACGATGATTCGTTATACTCACTCTCCATATACGGAGGTCACCGAGCCTAGTTATGCCTGGCAGGCGGGGTCTCCTACCTACATCTGAAACCCTTCCATAAGCCCATCCGGCTAGCGGAAGGTCTGAAGGCATGCTCGTAACCTTACGGCAATCCCCGCTATCTACTCATGATACAGATCCCCCCTAAGCAGAGTGTCTTTGTTGCCCACTACGATCTGCTGCTCTAACGGAGGTCAGCCCTTGCCTCAAGTACAAACATCTCCGCGATATTTCAGACGATCAAGTCCTTTTGGCATTGGGTCAAATAACTCCTCCTAGGCAGGATCTTCACTACTATTATTATTTTTTTCCTGTGCAGATGCGTTAAGGAGTATAATTTCAAGCCAAAATTAGGAAACCCCCGGGGTCAGCCAATGCCTCAAGTGCAAACATCGGCCACGATGTTTTAAATATTCTGGGGTCAGATAATTCCTCCTAGGAAGGATTTTCCCTGTTATCATTGCTTCCTTCTCATGCGGATTTATGAAGTCTCAAAGTTCAGACTGGGAATGCTCTATGTGATTCGGAGTCCTTCATTATTATTAATTTGTTATAAGGGATTTTCTCATAGAGTTACCATCAGAACATCTCAAACTTCATACAAAGGTACCTGTTCATTTTACACGCATCAAAACAGGCAGGAACACAAAAGAAAACAAGCCTTTTTATTTCTGTATTTTCAAATTACAAAATAGAAATTACAACTCACTCGTCTTACAAGGAAGACGGGTTAGCCTTCACTGACCCCATCCAAAAGATCAAATATCTATTGGATAAGATCGTCAGTCAAATCCAACCCCTCTTCCTTGTAAACAGGGTCAGCGGCCATACAAGGAAAGGGATTCACTTCTCCAAGGTCAGAGGCAGTGATCTTGCCCTCTTAGATCAAAGTGGAGTCAAACCTTCCCATACCCGCTTGATCCCATCTAACCTCTCCTTTCTACAGGGTAAGCTTATTTTATAGGCCTTCACAACCGCCGCAGACTTCTCCGCAGCAATGGCCTCCTGGTCTCCGGCGACTTTGTTCAGCTTCTCTCGCAGAGCCTTATTATCGGCCTTCAACGCACCCATTGCATATTTATAAACTGTAAATTCCTTTTGCAGCTTAGTCTTCTCCTACTGAACGGCATCAAGCTGAGAAGACTTCACAGCAAGCTGACCTCCTTGTTCCAGCACCTGCTCCTCCGTCCTCAAAGCCCTAGTCAGAGCCAGAGGCAGACGAGCAATTATCTGATAGATGAGGCAGAATTAGCTCATCTATGGCAAACTAACAAAGGAAGAAAGGGCATGAGAGAATTTTTACCGTGGCCGCCATATTGATGATGCCGATGTAGAGGTCCGTAGTGGAGGACCTCTCCACTCTCTCTTCCAGGTCCCTGGTCACTAGTCCGCCCCCTATAACCAGTCCCAAATCTCCTCGGACGGTGCTGAACTGGCCCTAAGAGACAACGGTCATCTTTCTCTCTTCCCCTGTCGTGCTCACAGCAATCTTCAAGCCCTCACCTTCGAACTGCCCAATGAAATTGGTACTAAACGGGGACTCCACGCTTCGCTGCCAATCATGCCCCCCTCCGACAGCCTCTTTCGCCAAGGTCTTCCCTTTCTTCAAAGGAGACTCTTGATGTATGTTCTCGGGGAGACCCCTCTTCCTCTTAAGGACTTCACTGAGAACCAGGGCTAGGCAAGGACTCGCATCCTCCCCTTCTGCCCCCTCTTTCTGGGCTCCTTCCAGGCCCTCCTCCTTCTCTTCTCCTTTCTTTCCCCCAATGGCGATCCCCTTTTCTTTATCGCCCTTGGGCACCGCCCTGGGTTCGGCTGCTACCGCAAGCTGTTTCCCCTTACCTGCGTATAGTTCGGTCAGTGTCTTCTTGTCGTCGACGGCGTCCTCAGGTGAAGACACCACGTCGACGGCAGTTTCGCCGCAAACCAGTTCCGAAACCTCTATCACATATTCTTCCTCCTCCACCTCAGTAACCTCTCTACTGAGCTTGACTACAGGAGGTTGCCCCCTCCTGGCCCTCTTCATCAGAACTGAGCCATGAGGTGGGGCGACTTCCTTGAAGATGATGTATCTCAATGCCTTGGCGTGCAGGGATATGTCATTCTTCACGTGCCTGAGGAAATCCTTCAGGGGCCAGCTCTGCCCCTTTAGCCTTTCCAGGTTCTTCAGGGTGTCTTGCCCAGCCATCCACTTGGCATCGCCAATGAACTCAGGGAGACACACTTCGGGCGTCAAGGGGATTCCTAAATCCCCTCCGACGAAGAAGTAGTAGTCTCTCCAGTCCGAGTGAGAACTACTCGCCCTTAAAAACATCGCCTTCCTCGTCTTTGACCGAAAGGCCAAACATCCTCCGTACCCCGGCACCGCCATCTAGCTGAACAAGCTCCTAAACAGCGTCAGGGTCCACGGTATCTCTTGAGCCTACAGCAGCTTCAGGAAGGAGTACACGTAGGCAACGGCGTTGGGGGAAAGTTGCGCCGGCACGATCTGAAATGAGTTAAGGATTTCCTTGAACTCCGGTTGCGGCGGCAGCATCAGACTGTACTCCACCTGCGCCCGGTATACGCATACTGCTTCCTCAGGGGGAACAGTTTGGTCGGAAATCGGCGGTAGGGGGGATGACCATCAGGCTGGGGTTTCCTCTAAACCCTCTGGTCTTGTTGAGCACTTCGTGCTCCATCAGGAGACTCTCCTGATAGCTGGTATCCTTCTGGAACTAATCGGCCAGCTCGGCCCACTCGATCTCTCCTCCCATTGCTAGATTTTGCAACGGACGGAGGGTTTCTTTTTTCTCTTAGGGTTTGAAGGCGGGCAAATGTCTCCACCTCTCTCCTTGAAAAAGGCTTTATGGAAAACAGATGCGACTTTTTGTCTCTTCTGGCCGTCTGATCCTATCGATAAGCGCGCGGATGCCATAAGACCGTTCATATTTTCTGTCAGGTCCAAAATTCGAAGCAACGCACGGTTATCGAAGCGTCTCTTCCAGCATTTTGTCCTATCATCGTGTACGATGTTTCGAAACGACGCACACTTCATTTTCTTTTCGACTATCGTTGTCCGATATTTCATACACTCGTGCACGACGATAGTTGGTTTCACATTTTTAACTTAGAATTTATTGGCTTTATACTTTCTTTTACTCATGAATTCTTTTTTTTTCTGGACTCGTGGTACCCTCTTCAAACACGAAAAAAAAGATAAAAATGCAAACAGAATTCATCCAAAACAAATTTTTGAAAGAAAAATGCATTTCATTAATGATAAAACTTGTTACAAATTACATTTTCCTTACTCTCTCACATGTCTCTCTATTGGATACAGAACATACAATAGAGTCAAAGAAAATACAAGACTTCAGAACTTAAACACCTAGTGTAATAGTGTCAACCCCAAATATGAGGGAAAGACCAATCTATTACACTCCTGACATACAGCAGAGAGCTACCAGGACTCCTCTCCTCGACTATCGTTCCTTCAAACATAATGTTGATGATGAGACTGAGGAGTTAGGAGAGGACGGAGACAAGTCATTTCTGGCTCCCTGGCTGGTCCTGCTGCTGGGCTTCGGGGGGAGCACTCTGGCCCAGCCATCTGGCCTCGAGGAGAGTAATTTGGCTCTCTTCGGGACTCCTGCGTAAAGGAGCCAGATGGTACCCCCAGCCGACGTAGGAACCAGCTGGAGGAACCTCCTCTGGACCATGATTCCCAGTATCGAAGAACCTATCTGGTCCCTTAGGACCGCAGAAGAGAAGAATCGCGGGACCTTTGATGTTCTCCTGATTCAAGATACTCACGTCAACCAGTGTCTGAAGGAGGAGATCAAAGGCCGCTTGACTCTTCACGTGGTGGCCTACCGGTAAGGCGCTGATTACGCTCACCGCCCTTCTCACTGCTTCCTCCAGATCCTCCATGCGCCGCCCCCTCCATCTAGCGTTGTTTTCCACCAAGGCGCGCATGGAGCGCATCTCAGACTTTAGCAGCTCCTCTCAGCGACGAGTTTCGAAGGTCATTTCCTTCGCCCCCGACGTTGCCTCCCTGGCCTTCGCAACCTTGCCCCTTAGCCAATCTCTTTCCTCTTTCAAAGCCTCCTTTTCATCGTGCAGCCCCTTTATTCTTTTCTAGAGGTCTTTGACATAAGCAGAATAGGCTTGACTCACGTCCGATAGGCTGCCTCCAGCCCCTCTATCCATCGAAGGTGGCAAGCCTCCCCCTCCTCCTTGCCCTTCAAGGATTTCACCACCTCCAGAACCTGGAGGGTGCTCTCCAAGATCTTCTCCTCTTCTCTCCTTATTTCAAATAATCTTTCCCCCAGGTTGCTCCCTGACCATTCAATGCTAGAGGCGACATTGGGAATAGCCGGAGGAGCCTTCTCTTTCCTCTTAATCCCCTCCTCCGTCTTGCCTCCTAACCCTTCAATGCTAAGGGCGGCCTCAGGAGCAACCTGCGGGGGCACCTCCTTCTTCCCCTTAGTCGCCTCCTCCATCTTATTGCCTTCCTTCTTCCTTCCCTTTTCTTCCTTTTCCTCGTCATTCCGGAGACTCACTGGAAGGATACAAGGGAAGGAGGGTTTCCTCGCCTTAGCAGGAGAAGGGATTAGTTCATCAAGAGGAGCAGGACTGCAAATCACTAAGGGTGTCTTCTTCACACCCCCTGCGGGAGGAATTCCGAACTTGGGAAGGAGCCGCTCAATCTCTTCATCCTTGAGCAGGATCCTCCCAGGCTCTAGTCTCTCCCCCGCAAGTGTTTCGCCCACCAGGATCACCTCCTTCCGCTCTCCAGTTTTCAGAGACGGCTTGACTGGAGAATCAGAGACATTCACCACCTCCGTAGCCTCTTCGGCTGCAGGCTCCTGCGCAGACTCCAGCGACCGTAGCGGAACCTCAGCAACCTGGGTAGACGGAACTTCCGCCTCCAGATCCACAACTGCAGCTCCCGTCTCCTCCTTCTGGAGCGCTTCAACAGGCTTCTCAACCGGCTAGCTCTCTTCTTCAGAAAGAAACTTGACAGAGTCGTCCACTACTTCTTCTCCGCCATCTCCCTCTCTAACGGCTCACTCCTTTCTTTACAGGAATTTGCAAAGGCTGGAAGAAGAGAATACGGATCGGCGGACGCCGCCGCAGCTTTATCTTAACAGTTCTTGGCAGCGCATCCACCACCACGTCGGTTCGCATTCCAGGACCCATATGAATATTCGCACCCTGACAATGCGGGGGGTGATGTTAATACGTGATTCTAGTGCTGCATCCCAACCGTACACGTGGCGCCTAGCTGGCATTTAACCCTTATTTATTTACAAATTTATTTATCTATTCTCACAGGTCTCAAACCTCGACCACGAGGGTTCAACCAAGCCTCGTCCACGACGAGCCAGGACCATCCTTGCTAACATCGGAGACGATGTTATTCAGTTGTACCTGTCGCAGTCAGCGTGGCCTGACTGCGCCTTTCCCCATACAAAAGACCTTTTCTCTAAACATGCAAATCAAGGGCTCGCATGCTTCAGCCACTACGGATCCCTAGAAGCAGCACCAATACTAAAAAATCATGCTCTCCTTTTGCTACTTTTGGTCCCTCCAGCGGCCGACAAGCGGCACGAGCTCAGAGCTTGTTCACCTCCTTTTCTCCGGTAAATCAGGATAAAATTGTACAGTTCACCGCCTACAAATACCCTTGAACAATCTTCAGCTAAGAGGGGGGAAAGTTGAAAAAGGAAAAACAACAACCAGAACAAAAACAATCCTCTTGCTCTCACTGTATGGAGAGCTCTCTCTCTCTCCCTCTCTCTCTCTCTCTCCCTCTCTCTCTCTTTCTAAGCATTGTATTAGCCCTCACGGCTATCCGTTTTTCATAGTGAAGCCCTTTTGTTGATCGTCCAGTGGACGTAGAGGAATTCCTCCCTGAACCACCTTAAAACCTCTGTGTGCCGCTCTGGGTGTTTCTCTTTCTTCTCTGAGCCTTAACTAACAGGTTTACCTCTCTGCGCGTCGCCGTCTCTCAGGACTCTCTCTCTTTTTCGGTGTTTCTTGGGATCTCCTACATCCTACGTCAACAGTTACTTAACCACTAAACACATCATATAATCCAAGCATCATGTAGTATAGCATGATATATCTATTAACGATGGGTGAATATAAAACTAAAATAAATAGAAATGAATGATTTGTGACAAATTGGTAAGATAATAATGTTTCTTAACTGAAACATAGGCATACTAGTGTTTCAGAGTTTGAAAATACCCTTGTTTTGTTCATGTCATCAAGCACCCATGTTCGCTCCTAGTCATTTGAATAAGCAAAAATGTGAAATTTTTCTGTGAACCGTCATTATGCAGAAGAGTTAACTGCTTGCAAGTTGTAAATATATAGAAAAACCATGTTTTTGAGTGAACGTGGATCATTATTATGTGTGAGATTTCACAAAGTCGCTTTTGTAAGTTGCAAATAGCTAATAAACTTTGAGTGCAGTCGTTATCGTACAAGTGTCAATCACCATGTTATGAAAAATTAAGTTGATATATGACTTTAAAAAATTGACTATGTTTTTATGCAAATCATTAACGTTAAGTTTTTAGTAACAGCCATTATCTCAAAAAAGGCAAGGCTTTTTCCTCTTTGATCAAGAGTTGTGCAACTAAAGCACAAAGTAGCAAGCATTGACCTCATCTTCCTCATTCCCATGCATACCGTACACATATGGCTTGGACAATGAAAGTTTTAAGTCATTTCTAAAAGAGGCCTTAAGACTTGAAAAACATCCAAATATCTTTTAAATGGATTGTTATTATGTGTAAGATTTCACTAAGTCCCTTGTGTAAGCTGCGAACAGCAAATAACTGAGTGTAGTAGTTATCGTACAAGTTGTTCGATCACCATATTGTGAAAAATTAAGTTATATGCCTTAGAAAAATTGACTGACTTTCTATGCATTTCATCAATGTTGAGTTTTTAGTAACCATCATTTTCTCGAAAAGGCAAGGTTCTTTCACCTTGATCAACAGTTCTGTAACTAAGGCTTACACTGGCAAGCTTTGACCTCATCTTCCTGATTCCCATACATACCATACACATATGACTTGGACAATGAAAATTCTTTCTAATATAGGTGCATTTGGCAGCTTAGACTTAAAAACATCCCAACAACTTTTAAGACATTAAGCAGCTTAAAATTTTAAGCTGTTTAAAATCCTTTTAAGTTACTTAAAATAAGTCATAGGAAAGGTGACTTAAAACCTTTAAGCTACTTAAAAACTTTAAGCAGCTTATATAAGTGATTCTCATTTTCATGACACGCAAGTATGAGCTTGCTGGCCAAAAATCAAATATGCTATCTAATTTCAGATTTAAATAGATTTTTAAATTTACTCAATCATTAAGGAAGCAAAAAGTTCATCTACAACCATGGTAAACTTCACATATATATATATATATATATATATATATATATATATGACTTGCAGGATACTGTCACTTCAGAGAATTCTAAAAATAGAAGGCATTAAACTATTTATGAAGAATGAAGCAATTGGAGCACAATGTGGAATCATTTCTACGCAAGGTTTAGAATTACCTGAGGCACTTCCAAAAACAATATGACCTCCGATGTTTCTTGTTTCTGCTCAACAAAAAAAGTTAACAATAAATGTATGCTACAGAACTCCTTTAAGGAATGTGATATGCAATGGATTCATACATAGGAACCAACGGATCTGGATTTGACCCCACAAATTCTTCAACCCTGCAAAACATTCCTTGACATCAAAGAAAATCTCCTTGTAATCTATAGAAATAATCAAAAAGGCCATTCTCCAAGGAAGGCCAGGCATGTTGCCTTTTTACTTTCTTTCCTTCCTTTAAACAAAACTGAATTTTGAGTTTCATAGATAAATTTTCTCAAATTGCCCATTTCAGGTTGATTTACTATGTTGAAGTATGTTACTTTACATGAAATACAACATATATCCTCTCTCTTTTTTCGCAACATGGCCAAAATGTGTGATATATACATATCAATAACATTCAAAAGTACAAAACAACTTGACCGTTCGAGAAATAAGAGGTAAAATGTGAAAGGGAAGCAGGAGAGTATCAGCAACTTCTATAAAAGAATTTCAATTTTTTGTTTGTATCTTTCATATATTGCTAAAGCCAAAAGTCCAAGGAAATTGCCATAGTGCAAGAACAAACTAATAGCAACAGAATATCATGAGACTTACTCTTTGCAGCATTTGGAAACTGGTTGAAGCCCCTCAAGAGATTCTAGCTCCTCCTGACCACAATGAAATCTTGTAAGCATTTTGACATTCAGTGCTAACAAAAACAAGGTGGATCACCGACTGGCTTGTCGGAATAGTCCAATTACTGAATAAAGATGCTAGAGGAAGATCAAAAGATTACTACGGTATCCCCACGTGTATCAGTATACTGTGTTGCAAAGTTTTATTAGCAATTTAGCATGCAATAGGGACTTTCTATTAAAGAAGATGGAGGGAACCACCAGTTTAATGTTCTATGCATATGAAACTGCAGGACACAACAAAAAGAAATCAAATCCAGTGGCAAAGAGTTGAATAGCCTTATGGTTTTTTAACTTTGTTTAACCTTTTTTTTCAAACCTGAATCAGCTACCACCATTATTCAGAAGAAAAAATTCAAGTTCAACGTGTTCATAGAAACAATCATCAAATGATGCTTTGTTGTTTGAAGAAAATATCTTTGTTCTATGTATCCACTGTAACTTACTCTCTCTATTTATACCTAGTGAGAGTGAGAGTCCTTTCATTGTAGAAACTTCATTTTTGCCTCTTAACATGTACCTATTGTATCTTATTTTATGCAAATATGCATCTATTGCATCTTACTAAATCCGCCAATCATATCCTAGTGCAACAGTAGCCGCATCGTTGCCACCATAAACGATGACCCTTGACGAAGACTGAGATGTCGACTTCTAACTCCGATGCCACTTCTTTAGGATCAGTTGCCACCACACATGTATGGATTAGATTTTGAATTCCCAAATTTCTTTATATATAGTCCATTACTCTTTACCTCCAAGTTATTCTTGCCAATAGTTTCCTTCCCCAACAGTGTAAAATGATTCATTTCTCTTTCTCCCTCTCTCAACCAATGAAATGTAGGAGTGGCAAAACAAGTTAGTAGGTTAGATTCTAAGCCTGAATCTGACCCAATTCAAATAACAACCCGAACCCAACCCGATTACTAAATGAATTAAGGTCAATGACTAAACCTAGCCCGATTAATAAACGTGTTGGGTCAACCTGCCAACCCAGTCTATTTAATTCAAAATTCATGACCCATATCTAGAATTTTTCGGTTTGGTTCATGTTGGGTTCACGGATCTTATCATATATTGTCATCTGTAATATAATATTCATCATGGCCCACATCATCCAATAAATGTACCCTCAATTTATGAACTCGCATCTTCTCATACCTTTTCTGTTATTTTTTATTCTATTCATTATGCTTTTCAGGTCCTCCAAATGAAGAGGGTAATTTGTGATGATGTTGTAGCCAATAGAGTGCATTATCTATCTACACCAAGTTCTCCAGCCTTTTCTTTTCTTCAGCCTTCCACAGTCAACCCCCACCAACCTTGGTCATCTTCCTTCTAGACGTCTCCTATCAATAAACTAAATAACTTCATCTAATTTAAAGTTCAAGTGTAAGGATTGTGAATTCAACAAGCATTGTAGAACCCTTTCCCTCCGTCTTAGTGTTCACTATCAGGGGACCATTTGATTTATTGCATTCTAATATTTAGGGTCTAAGTCCTATAACCACTAATTAAGGATTTCAATATTTTATTATTTTTGTTGATGATCACACCTGAATGACCTAGATGTTTCTTTTGAATTATACGTTTGATGTTCTATCTATTTTTTATATGTTTTGTCAAAAAAAAGTTTCAATTTTCTACTTCACTTAAAGTTATTCACATCGATAATATTATCAAGCATAAGCAATCATCTTTTACCTTCTTTTGCTTTCTTGCTGAATTATTCATCAAATATCATATGCTTATTGATCTTAAGAAATATGGTGTTGCTAACTTAAACACTACCATTTGGCTGATGTTGTTCGAACCTTAATATTCTAGGTGAACATTACATGGTCATTTGGGGGATGCACTTTTGATAATTTGTATTCTAATTAATAGTTTAAACACAACATTTTTTTCAAATGCATTTCTTTTATGCTGTTATACCTTAACAAACCTCTCCCTGACACCTAGGATATTTGGGTATCTTTGATTTGTACATTCATTCATCTTGGTCATGATATATTGTCATCTCAATTCGTTGTATTTCTTTAAGATATTCCAGGACTCGACGTCCTTATGTGCCCATACATTCTTTGAAGTCACGCCTTATTTCTCGCATTAATCAATACCTACTACCCCTATGCTAGCGCCTCCACCTACTCTTAGGGCTTGTGTAGTTCGAGCCTTTTTTTTTTCCCAACATAAATTTTAACAATAAAATTTAACTTTATTTCATATCCAATATAAATATGAATATGAAAATTAACTTTATTTCACATTTTATACACTTTTTATTATTAAACTAAATTTCTTTTCCATTAAATTTATAAGATAAATTTTTTTTTATTGTCCAAAATTTAACGCGCCGTTGCCGGGTCCCAAGTCCCGGATGAGAAATGCGGAGGTAGTCGACAGCCAGCGTAAAACTTGTCGAATCACATGTAGCCTCAAACCAAATGAGCTCTAGGTAGAATGATCCTCTCGATGCGACATCAATGCCAACATCTAGTCGTGATGGACCCTTTTGCTCCAACTATTTACCTCATCACAGGTGCTTCTTCATTAGAACTTCTATTACCTAGCACAATGGTAAACACACTACTGCACAAGTTTCATGTTCACGCTTGACATTTGACTATTGATAATTATCCTTCCACTGTTTTGCCAAGTCTTTGTCTTTCATATCTACACCTAGGTCATATTGCTATGGTGTGGTTGTATGAAAAAAATAGTTTGAAAAATTCATGTGACATTTTTAGAAAAATATATATGATGAAAAATAAAGTAATTTAATTATATTAAAAATTATATTGAAGGTAAAATAAAACTAAAAAATTTATTGATAAATGTGTAAGATGTGAAATAAAGTAATTATATAAGTTGAATATTATGTGAAGTGAAATATAAAACAAATTTTAAATTATTTTTAAATTATATAATATTTTAGCCATGAAAATTTTTTTCTCAGCTAAAAGTTCCATGTACCCAACATTGCCTAAGGCTCTTCTAGTTTCTGAATGGAAGACAAACAAAGATGGCTACCCGCCTAAATTTTTCTAGAACTTCAAAAATAGCCCAATAAATCTCGTTGCATGCCAGACTTTTGTTCATTTCCTCTTGTATGTTGCTATTAATCAGAATAAAACTTTATTAAAATGGATGTTCAATAATGTTATCCTCCATAAGAATCTCTCTAAAATTGTGTTCTTGGAGCAACGTCTAAGGCATGGGAGACTCAAGTTTGCAAGCTTCGGAATTCCATATATAAGGAGGAATTCTAATCCCTTAGCAAGTCTACAATAGTGGAGCTAAAGTTGAAAGATTTATTGGCATATGAAACTATACTTTGAAGGGCTAAATCTTATGAAGGAACCTGCTAAGAAACGTACATTTGCCCTTCACCTTACTAATACAACTAATTTATGGTGGTGTGGGAGGCCTACATAATGGATAAGCTTCATACCATCAATTCTTCTTCAAAAGAGAGCTAAAACAACATTTACACCTGGAGAATATTGTATATGAAATGTGAAAGAAATGAAACGTATATCCACCATCTTTGACTATGAGAACGCGTACACAATCCTCATGTTTCATGCTTCTACCATCTTTGGTCCAAACAAGAGCCAAAATGTTGAGAAATCATAACAATAGATTATTTTGTTACAAGAGTAGAGTCCTTCATTAAGTATCAATGTGAAAAACAGTACCCCAAAGGGAGAACGTGACATGACCAGCTTGAGAAAAGGTGTGGGAGAGTGATGGGACAATCGAATGGCTCCTTCTCAAAAAAGTTGGCATAACAAGTCAGCTAGTTGAAAAGACTACAAGGACAAGAAATATTCTTTCAAACATAGAGGAGGGTGATTTTGTGTGTAAGGGGACACATGCTATGAGCAATTATCCTAAAGGAACGAAAGTATATAATTGATCTAGCCACATGGGGTCATTGTAGATTCTTAGTGCTCTTAACACCAAACTATTGTTAGCTACATCCAGAAAGCGGTATGTTAAGGTATTAATCAATGGGAATGCTACCAAGGCAATGGTAGATACCAAGACTACTCACAACTTCATTAAGAAGATGAAGCCAACAGTTTTTGGGATTAGGGTAATTAGATGGATCAATAAGCACATGGAAGGGCCAAGTCAATTTATTAGTATAACCCACAAATAGCTTCAACTTAGTGCAATAGACTTCCTGAAGAAGGTAAGTGTAGCCCATTCCTTAGACACAATGTGCAGTTTGGAGAAAGTGATTCCATGCAATGTTGCTGCCACAAGTGTATCATTACATCGACCCAATGGGCCTTAAACTGAGGTCAAGCAATTATGGTGCAAACACATGAAGCCTGTTACAAGAGACATGTAAAAACTAATTCTACACTTCCTATTTGGTTTGAGCAAGCCACATTTTGTCAGTTGAGCCGGTTGAGAATAATCTATTATGGCAAAATTTTATTTTAAAATTATATTTTATCTAATTTAAAAATAAATTATTCCCAATTTTAAATTAATTTTTATTTAGTTCCACATCACCAAATCGAAATTGTAGCATTCAAATTTTTTAAATTTATAGGTCTGGAATTTGCACATATTTTAGATGCTTGATGAATAAAATTAATTTGTCATTTTAAATTCATAGAATTTAAATTGTGATTCATACAATTGAATTAACTTTAAATTTTGAAAAGAAAGGGCTAGAGCCTACGGTGAAAATCTCTAAACCCTTAACTATACTCTTTCAGCTTCCAAACTCTAACCAGCACCGTCCGAATCAAACAATCATGCAATTAGCTAAAGAGTGAAGAAGGGTGAATCAACCTTTTTGGCCCACCTTGAATATGGATGATTGATGTAACACTAGGTCCTAGGAAGGATAAGGTACTTGCAACTGTCAAGAATGTTCTTGCAGATAACAAGGACGCATTCTTAGCAAAACTCTAAAACAGTCTTCCCCAAGGTAGGATCTAGAGCACTAAATTAAGTTATAGCTTGATACCAAGCCACTCATAAAGGCATCATACAGGACAACATCGCTTGAGTGGGAGACTTCGAAGGCAGCTGGCAGAACAACTAGACACAAGAACGATCTAACTATCAAAGGACCTTTATCATGTCATAGTAAACACTATGGGCCCATCTGAATGTGCATGGACTCTTGATAGCCATTTTATATCGACTTAATGATGCAAGGGATTTTCAAATCTGTGTTAGTCCACTTGCACACCCAAGAAGAAGAGTAAATTAGGTACAATTAAAATTTTAAACAACTTCTTTTGAGTAAAAGCAAGTGAGTAATTTTAAAGTAGCACCCGCAAAAGAATAAGTAAAAATAATATGTATATATATATGTATAAGTATAAATAATATATATTTATATTTCATATAAATATAAGTATATAAATAATTTAATTTACTAATATATAAAATGCGAAGTGTATAAAAACAAGTTTTTTTCTTAATTAATAATAACAATATATTATATGTATATATTTCTATATATAAACAGATATTTATAAGTATATGTATATAATTTAATTCTATTTAGCTCGAAACTATATACAACAACAACCAAGCCTTAATCCCACCAGGTGGAGTTTGCTACATGGATCCTTTGTTTTCATTGCTCTCTATTAGTTAACAAATTCTTATTAAAGTCTAAAGTAACTAAGACTACTCCTTATAATTTCTTATCATATCTTCTTTGGTCTCCCTCTTTCTTTTTGTATATGGGCAAGATCTAATAACTCGATTTTTCTAACTAGAATTTCAATCGGCCTACGATTTATATGTCCAAACTATCTAAGCTAACTTTTTCTAAATTTATCTTCAATTGGTGCAATACCAACCTTCTTTCGGATATGCTATCCTTTCGTGTATATCCACACATTCACCTTAGCATCTTCATTTCTGTAATATTTATTTTATTTGTATATTTTTTCTTTGTAAGCTAGCATTCAGCACCATATAGCATTGATGGTCTTACTATAATTTTATAAAATTTACCCTTAGGCCTGAATGTGATTTTTTTATCGCACAACACACTAAAAGTATTTTTTTATTTTACCCATCCTACTTGAATCCTGCTAATAACATCATTATTTATTTCACTATCATTTTGAATTATTGATCCAAGTTATCTAAAGTGCTCACTCTTCTTGATAATTTGATTTCCATTATCATATCTTCAATATAAATATTTCTTTCTTGATCAAATGTGTACTCCACATATTTAATTTTTTATCTACTGAGATGAAAACCTTTAAATTCTAGAATATTCCTCTAAAGCTCGAGTTTCGCTTTAGCTCCCGTTTTAGTTTTCTCAACAAGAACAATATCATCTGCGAAGAGCATACACTAAGCACCTCATCTTGAATATGTTCGATCAGGACTTCCATAATCAAAGCAAAAGAATACGGACTTAAAGCCGAGCCTTAGTGTAAGCCAACTGTTATAAGAAAATCTTTAGTCAAACTTTCTTATGTCTGAACACAGATAATAGCTTTATTATACATATCTTTAATAACTTTAATATAAACAGTCTAAATCACTTTCTTTTCTAAAACTCTCCAAAATACTTCTCTTGAGACTTTATCATAAAAATTTTTCAAATTAATAAAAATCAAATGTAGATTTTTCTCTCTTTTTAAACTTCTTCATTAAATTTTTTAATAAATAAATAGCTTCTATAGTAGATCTACCTGACATAAAATCAAATTAATTCTCTGATATCTTAGTATTATGGCATAATTTATGGTCGATTACTCACTCCCAAAATTTTAAAGTATGATTTATTAATTTAATTTCTCTATAATTGACATAATTATGTACATTATCTTTATTCTTGTAAATATGTACCAATATACTCTTTTTTCATTCATTTAGCATTCTTTTAGTCTTCAAAATCATACTAAATAATCTAATGAGCCAAAAAACTTTGTCCTAAACATTTCCAAACATCTATTACGATATTATCTGGTCCTACTGCTTTTTATACTTTATCTTTTTTAAAACTTTTCAGACTTCAGCTTTACTGATACGCTGGATATAAGAGTAATTTTTACTTTCTTTTAGGGTGTTGAGTTCAGTAAGATCAATTAAATTTTCACAATTTTCATTAAAAAACTATTGAAAGTAACTTATCCATCTATCTTTGATATCTTCTTCTATAAAAAATAGTTTTTAATCTTTATCTTTAATACATTTTACTTGAATTAAGTATTTAATTTTTCTATCTCTTGTCTTGACCATCCTATATAATTATCTCTCATTCTTTAGTGTCTAACTTCTTATATAAATCCTTGAAATTATATATATAATATAAATATAAATGAAATGTCACTATATAAAATTTAGCTTAGTGGTCTAGTGGTGGAGTGAAAGAGTTTAAAGATTATTTTCTCCAAGGTCTCGAGATCAAATCCTCTTACATACATAATATTTTTATTTTTTTATAATTATAAGATGATTCAAATCATGATTAGAGCCGGTTCAGAATTGAGTCAATTGGAGACAAGCCAACCCAAATCATGACCCATTTCGATTTCAGACCAATTTTGAGTTGAGTCGAGCTCAAAATTTGTGATTTTGAGTTACCTTCTACTCACTCGAAATCAGTCCAATAACAATCCTAGGCAGGACTATAGCACTATTCTTAAGGCACGGAGACTTCTCCATCTTCTAAAGGACTCTAGATCCTTTACATAATTGTAGTGATAACTAAATCTAGAAGCACTATGTAAATACTCAAGAAAATATCTTATGATATATTCAAAGAATATTCTTGGAGGGCTCTCGAAATCTTTTCAACCATCAGACTATATCACTCTCCACCATCCATTCAAGTATCTAAGTGACTATGAAGAGTGCCTATTCCTCCATTTGTAAGGCACCCAAGAAGTGATTAAGTATCTAAGTGTCAAATGTTCTTATAAGCATTCTTTGTCATGCATTCATTTAAGTTCTTGTGTTCTTCCATTGCTCTAGACTTTTCCCAACACGTCCCCACAACCACCAAGTGAGGTTGACTTAGCTAGTCCTTAAGGGATGAAAATGAGAATGGAGTTGAGACGCTAAGGCCGCACGGGACTTAAAAGGCTACCTGTCCACACTGCTCGACCCAAAAAATGTCTGAGTGATCTAGAACTCCAATAGGATGATTGACCTGGATTGCACAGACAGTTGGATTAACGGCAACTCAATAATCCGTATTATTCAGTGGGGGCTCAAGGATACCAAAGAGTAGCATGGTAAATGACTGAGAAGGAAAAGGGCAGAATTCTGGCGCTTCACCAATTCTCACACTGAAGAAACATCCATAGATATAACATTCAAGATGATGTTCGACACAGACACAATTAGAATAAAATATATCAATACAAATAAAATTGCCCTTAAAAAGGATTCCGGGTTCTTCTCCTTAACACCAAGTTAACATTACGGAAAACTTAGAACCTACGATGTCAGCAAGTGAACTCAGGAAAAAAAAAAAAAAAGGTATTTTTCGTCCCTTCACAAAGCAAATCAGGGCCAGCATTATAGAAAATCAACTAGTTGGCCTGTCCGTTCCAATGAAGCAAAAAGTCAAATCAAGTGAAAGTGCGAAATTCTGTTTCTGGAACTACTAAAGCAAATGCCACGAATAAATAGAACAGAAGATGAAATCCAGTCAACAAAGAAAAACGATATTCAAAAGACACAAACGTAAACTATTTTAACAACCAGAGGACAAAACTTCAGCCAAAAAAAAAAGGAGAAAGCAGAAGTCGATGAGACATTAAAAAACCAACCTCGAGGAAGCCAACCTCCCTGTTCAAGATCTGAATCTCGAGCTGCAGACGCCTCCGACCGCAGAAATCCGGATACTTCGGTGGCGACTTCGGGCTCGGCGCCGTCTTCACCGCCACTGCGCCCCCGTCCATCTTCAGTTTGCCTCAACTTTTCTAGACAGGCACCGCACCGGCACCGCGGGCAATGGAGCGGCGTGCGGAGGAGATCGGTGTGGGCCGTTGCTTAAATGCGCCAGTCCGCGGAGCACACGACCGCTGTGGATAAGCTCACCGCCTCGCTCAATGCCAGAGGCCCCCATATCTCTCACATCTTCGCCCTAATCGTTCTAATTTCTATCTGCTTTCATCGTTCCTATTGTCCGATCCCTGCAATAATGGTGCCCAATAACGTAGAGAGAGAGAGAGAGAGAGAAGAGGCGAACCTGCCGGGGCTCTGAGCATTGGCACGATTTTGTACAAGCACACGCGAGCAGCTTCCTTTTTCTCTTCTCATTTTCTTTTTTAACCCTCTCTAAAATCTCAGTCTGGCAGCCCAGCGGGTGGAACGGCGGAGAGAGAGAGGTGCTGCTCGAGAGGGAGACAGGAGAGTGGAGGCGGTAGAGATGGATGCCGTACGACTGACCGCACGTGATGCTCACGAAAGTCTGGGCCCAACCCTGCTTGGATGGGACAGTCCACTGCAGCATTACTAAACTGGACAAGTAGTTGCCTTTATCTTCATAAATGCCACTACCAACCTTGGTCAGCAGGATTAAATTTTATAACATACCCTTCAAAAAAAAAAAAAAAAAAAAATTAAAGTCCCGTTTGATTGAAAAAAAAATTTAATTAATGCCACTACCACTGTCATTACTATTATTATGAAACCAACATTATCACCATCACAGTATAATTTGCTACTGTCACTATCTACCTAACTAATAGAGAGATTTTTAGTTAGAGTAGTCTTGTATGAGGGTGTCATCTGAACTTTTATCGATTTGACATTAATTTGAGCTGCAGAATGAGATTTGACTCTCGTTATATTCTATTTTCTCAGTTGTTATTATAGCTTTTTAGTTTATATTTTTATATTATCTCTACATGTCATCTTTATCTCTACGATTTGGTGTATAATTATAATTATATTTTCATTTTTTTAAGCAGGTTAATATAGAAAAAAAAATTATTTCTACTAAACTCCTTAGGGACCCATGGCTGAGTTACAAATATTTGTGAACGTTTTCAAACTCGTATTATTTTATTTTCCTTTAAATTTGATAAAAAATTTAGTCGAAAGACATTTCTTGATTTAAATATAATTTAAGTAATTTTTAAAAAATTTAAAATGTGAAAAATCATATTTGAATTTCAGTGGGCATCAACATGGATATGGTCGGCATGAGCGTAGGCGAGATATAATTGGCAATAGTAGATAATTTCTTTCACATGACGACCCTAGATGTCACACTAAAATTTATTTAAATTAGGAGAAAATAAAAATAAAATTATTAGTGGAAGAAAATTAAATAGATTAGATGCTACCAAAAAAATTGCATTACTAAAATGTAAAATAGAAATAAATATTCAACTAAAGCAACAAAGCAAAATCACTAAAGCCTCAACCAAATACATAAGCAAGTATCCGGCATTCTCCCCATTCTAATGATTAAGTGCTTCAGTACTTGTCACGTTAATGATAAAGCCCGTTAGAACAAACTTGTACGTTGTACACTAATGCTCTGTTTAGTTGGAGGCTGTTTAGTAATGATCATGGCCAAAATAGCCTCTAACAATTTTATTTTAAAAAAAAATATTTTTTATCAATAATACATAAATTTTAATATAAAAATTTTACTTTTCATAACATTCTATATAATCTTTAACATATTATATTTAATTTTTATTTTTTATTTTAAAATAAAATAGTTTGAGGCTATTTTGGTCTTGGCCTGGCCTCCAACCAAATAGAGCCCAAAGTTTACTCAACTTACCACGCAGGTCTATAATTTTGAAAATTATCAAACAGGTTCCCAAAACTTACTGTATATATATATATCATTGTGGCCTTTAATATTTATTAAAGGCTTGCAATAAGGTCCAATTTAATATTTTCAGTTAAATATTCCGTTAAATCAAAATTTTAATTAAGAAATCATAAATTTTTTAAATATAAAATTACAATTGTACCCCAGTTGGTCCTACGCGCAGACACCCTACACGGTTGTCCGTTCGCAGGCAACCAGTAACGCGCGCAGACGCGGGGCCGAGTGCGCCGCAGCGCTTGCGGACGCGGGGCTGCGTGCGCCGCAGTGCGCGCTGGTGTCCACGCGCAGATTGCCGCATCGCGCAGCCCCCCGCGCGGTCACCCAAGCACACGACGTCCACGCTCGGGTCGACACATGTGGGGGCGTCCACATGTGGGGCCACGCGCTACGGCGGCCCACTAACACCGGCGTTCGTGCACTAGTTGCCGCGCTCACTGCCACGTGCGCCGGCAACGCTGCGGTGACCCACACCCAACCAACTACGCGCGGGCGTCCGGGCGCAGGGCTGCGTGCTGCAGCGACCTGCGCGCGAAAGGCGGTGCACACGACGACTCACGCTGCCACCTGGGCGCGAACGCTGGCGCGGCGGGCAGCTAGAGATCGAAAATATGGAAGGGTAAAAAAGGGTATTTTCATAATTTTAACAGCGTTTAACGGATATCATCACAGAAAGACCATAATAACCTATACAGTAAATTTTGGGAACCTGTCTGACATATTTTTAAAATTATGAACCTGCATGGTAAGTCGAGTAAACATCAGAGGCCTAAGTGGAATTACTCCTAAAAATATGAAATAATGATAATAACAATAATAATGATGACGAAGAAGATGATAATAATAGCATAGTAACATGATGTAATAAGAAAATAAATAATTAAATATGTATAACATAGATTTCAATTAAGCATGCATGTAGGATAAAAAAAATAACATCGCACATCAATATAAATAATAAATATTAAACAAACATAACATGATTTATATAATAAGTATAAGATCAGCATATAAACAAAATTGATGAAAATATAAGTAACGAATAAATTTCTTTTTATTAATTTCTTTTTTATCTTTTGGGCCTGTATTTTCTTATACTACGCCTCAGCTACCCTTTACACATTTAGGGATCATCACCCTCCCATGAATAGCTCTCGGTAGGTCTATCTAATGAACATCATCATGTCAAATATCATGTGAAAACCTCTAATGGACACATATTCACAGCAAACATTAATATTTCAAACAAATTTCAAGTAATCAAACAATTAACAATTTATTGTATTCATATCTTTTTTTTATAATTTTCATAGGTGGCATATAACAGAGATTACATTAGTGAGAACGAATGAACAGTAGCAACAAATCAATAGTATTTATGCAGGCCTAATTACAATCAGCATAATGAATGGAATTAATCAATATAATAATAATGATTTTTGATGCAATCAGTCCAGCAGCACACACGTGTAAATAAATACTATAAAATTTTTTATTAAATCTCATAAAAACGCATTAGATTCACTAAAATATTCATTTGGCTTTCTAAATTTAATTTATATGGGCAATATTAGGGTAGAATTTACCTAGAATTCACCATAGTTTTAATTTTTTCTTAAGATCCAAAGAGAAAGATCGCTCCAAAATTACTAGATCCAGTCCAAGGCATAAGAAATGTGTAGATCGAGATCCGACTTCTTTTCCTCTCCCACGCGACCCTCTCTCTCCTCTCTTTAGGCCGGCTGCAATTATGGGATAGGAAGAATTGAATTAGTGATTAGGGTAAGAAACTTCATTTCTTATTCTAAATTACAATATGAGGGTAGTTTGGTCAATTCCACTGAGCTTTAATTTAAAGAGGTAGCTATGAAAATTTAATGGGTAATTAAATTCATTAGATTTAAATTTTAAATAATCACATTTAATTAAATTAAATGTTAATTTCAGTCATTTTAAATTTCAAATTGCATAATAAGTATTTAATATTTTAAATATTTTAATTTTAAATAATTAATTTCATATGAATAAAATTAATTTTATCATAATAAAATAAATTAATCTAAAATTTAATTTACATTTTATCGAGATGTTACATTTCATATGCTAGCGACACTCATTAGATTGTCGGACAATGTCCTCTTTGTCTAGCTTTGATTCTACATAGTCCATTGCCTACTGCCAAAGAGGTAGAAGGAAGTGAGAAATGAGGCGAAGGGGAAAGGATGGGGCAAATTATAATTCACAAAATGTGAGGGATCTATTCATGGTTAAAAAAATCATATTTGTAAATTTTATAAAAGTTGCGAGCATCTTGCAACAACCGATCTCAGCCACTTTGACCTTTTTTTATTCATAATTTTATTTCATGTTTTATATATATTTTACTATAAAATCTAAATTTATTCAAATTTTATGTAAATCTAAGAAAAAAAAGTTTTATTATTTGAGTATTGTAAACGAGTTTAGACTTTGCTTACAACTTTCTAATATAATTATGCTGCATAATATAATTATTTTCACAATAAGAATTATTAAAATAATTATAATATCTCGTGATTCAAATATAAAATTATTTTTCATTTTGATTTTAGAAAATTCTTTGACTTGAGCATTTCTCAGAAAGTTATTTATCCCAGTACTACTCTGACTCAAAAACACATAATTATGAAATTTTTTATCATTAATTTTATGATTTTTTCTTATTAAATGTCTCTCATATTTGAAGTCACGTTATTTACTTATGCACTTTAAGAATTCTCTTTTCTTTCTGATGTAAATTGATTCATTCTTATGCTCCTCTCATTACTATTAATTCGCCTAAAAACTTGCCAAAGCAACGCTTAACTTGAATAGAGATCAAATCAAACTCTTCTTATTTATACTTTGATTAGATCGAGATCAAATTAAAAACTTTCAATTCATCTTAAGCTAAGGCTAGATCTACTCAAAGATCAAAATTTTTACAGCTAGTATCTTAAACAAATTGTCAATCCCAAACCAACCAATCACTTTTAAAAAATAAAAAAAAATTAAGTTTTAAAAAAATAATAATGAACTTTAAAGTCTGTTTGGCATGAGGTTAATAAACTCAAATCATCTTAAAAATACTTATCAATTTTTTATATTTATTTCATATTTTATATTAAAATTTTAATTTTAATTTTATATTCTATAAAAAAATTTAATATATATTTTAAAAAATTAATTTTATTTTATATATAATATAATAGTAATATTAAAATAATTTTATTTCACTATATCATATTAAAATAGTTTTTTAAAAAGTTAACATCTCAGAATAATTCATTCAACATCAAGACATACATTTTTTTAAACAAGGCTAAATATGTGTTAAAAAAGAAATAATTAAAAAATGATTTATTTATTTTTTGAATGATAAAAAAAATGAATTGTTTTGAGGCCAATACTTAAATAGAAATAATAATTAAAAAATGAAAGATTCGTTAAACAGTCAACGGCCAATGAGAAATTCATTGAATAATTATGATAATGAGGAGCAGAAATAGGGAATGGTTGATATTTTATTACCAATTAAATGCAATTTGCACATTTACCACATACCCATTTTGGGGCCGGCCAGGATTCCACGTTTACCCTTCCATTTGGGCTTTTTTACCCCTAAAGGACTTGATCGTGTGGATAGGATCATCCTCGGTCCAATTAATGCGTTCCAGGCCCATCTGTCAAAAAGATTGCACTGCACCTGTCCTGACCCATCCTTTCACTAGGTCCCACCATCCTACAATATTTATTAATTATTATTTCCTATTTCCACGTCATCCTTTTGCTTTATTTTGTCCGACGAATCCATGATCGTCCGATCGGGTTGTACCACCTCCAGATTCGCACAGACTTGGATCGGGAGAAACCACGGAATTCCGTACAATGCAGCGCAGCGGGAGTCGGATGCATTTGAGATGAATAATTACATTTTCTTTTAAATGAAATGGATAAATTGCATGCCGGGCCCTGACATCACAATGATCCAAGTTTTAAATTCGTGGGATTGTAAAAAAAAATAATGTTTCATCTTAATTAAAGCATATCTGTTAATTTCTTTATAATATTATAATATTACTTTTAATAATTTTTTTATTATTATACTATAAAATAATTTTTAATCATCAACTTTTCAATATTTTAAAAAATTAATTTTAAAATATTACTATTTATATATTTTAATTTCGAAATTTTTAGAATAAAGAAGGGATAAATTAATATTTAAATTTTTTTAAAAAATGTTCTTTAAAATATGTAAATTCTTTAATTTAATTTAAAATAATTAAATTTCCTATTTTTTATAATGCAAAAAAAAAGGTTATAATAAAAAAAATCAAAACTACAACATTTTTATAGTCTTAAAATTCCAAATTGAAGTATTTAAAAAATATACTTTTTTAACCTTAAAAGCCCACATGCAATTTACTCTAAGATATATATTATTTATTTAAAAATTACATAAGCCCTAAATAGTCAATGTTTAAAAAATCAAATTCGAATGTCTGGTTCAACTAGTTAATTGGTGGTTCAACCGGTATGGTCGAATCTCAAAATCAGCTTTGCATTTAATCGGGATTGAATCAATCAGAACTGGAGTTGAACTGAAAAATCGCCTGACTATTTCGATTGATTCGGTCAGTCCACAAGTTTCTCTCGAGAAGCTCTAACCACAAAGTAATTTGTAAGGAATTTTATGCCTCTCTTTAATACTATGAGATTAAACTTACGATACATTATGCAAAAATTATAATAAAAAATAGCCTTTTATTTTCTTCATTTAATTAATTTTTCTAAGATTGCCTCTTCTTCATTTATTATTTATAAAAATACATTTAAAATATTATTATTTAATTATTATTCCGCTAAAATTAACTTCTATTTTTTATTATTTGATAAAAAAATTAATATTATTAAATTTTAACTTTTTAGTCTCACCATGTAATTATTATTTTATTGTATGAGGTATTGTATTTATTAGTATTATTATCATTATTATAAAGTTATATTTTATAAATATTTATTAAATATTAAATCATTACGATTTGACCTCAATTAAATTCTAAAATCTTAAATCTTTCATTCTGTTAGGTTTAAGACCAATTTGATTTTCAAAATCTTGTAAGTAGTAGGTTTTTTTCTTTTTTTTTTGATAGTTAAAATCTTGTAAATAGTGGTTGAATCTAAATTATTGTTGCATTTCACTATAGTTTGGGATTGACATAAATAGTAGTTCTCTTGGATCTGCGGTTAATATCTGAAGGTGAGTTTTGGCCCAAAAAATCATAATTACTTGATATTTAAATTAATATTTAGTTTAATACTATTTTGATATTATGTTATGTTATTTTAAAAAAATAATTATTTGATTTGATGATATGTACAAATAGTTTTCTAAAAAGTTTTGAAATTATCACTCAAAAGAGAATATTTAAATATCACATCTAGATTATATAACATAGCATCAAAATAATATTTAACTAAGGGGGTGTTTGGTTCAATGTTATTTTGATATTAAGTTATGTTATCCAAAAAAGTAATTATTTGGTCTAATGACATCTATAAATAATTTTCTATTAAATTATAAAATTATTAATCAAAAGATGACATCTAGACGTCATGACATGTAGATTACATAACATAACACTAAGATAACAACGAATCAAATGCCCCCTAAATATGAATTGAGTTTAAGTCAAATTTATATATTGAGCTAACCTACGAGCCATATTTATAGCTAGTAATTTTATCAGGTTGAGTCTAAGCTAAGTCTCATCTGATCAATTAATACTATTTTAAAATAAAAATAATATGAGTATATATCTAATTTATTAATATAATTGTTCATTTTTTTATAAATAGAATGCTAAAAGAGCAAGAGAAACAAAATGTATAATTAATGTACAGTGGTTCACCTCCTCATCTAATTCACTCTTTAACGTGAAGCTATTTTGAGCATTGCACTGGCTTGTGTTATTATCTGTATTGTCCTACTTATTCTGCTAGTTAATTACTGAAATTCGCCAAAAATATTATTAATATTGATATTATACGTTGTTTGATTTGCAGAAATTCATCCTGTAATTGTATTAGCTAATTATTGAAATCTGCTTGACAGATTCCTGAATTAATTACAGTTTAATTTTTTGCATTTGCCTGGTGGTACTTTGGGTTATTTTTTAATATTGGACCAACTGTTCGTTTATTGTTATTATATTTCATTTTTTTAATAAATACTAATTTTGTTTTAATAGGCTTAAAATTTTTATTAATTTCAATTCATCCTATTTTTGAAAAGCCTTTGGGCCAACAATCCCCAATATAGATATTGACCACAACATCACACATCGCTTGAAGACGACCTGGACTATCTATAGCATATTATTATATATATTATACAATGTTATATATTATTATATTATTATATATATTTTGGGTTTTTAGAGACGAGGGATTTATACACGTAAGTGAACCAAAACAAAAAGGTTATCTGTTGAGTTTTGTTAAAGTTTTGGGCTTAAATGGGGCCACCTAACCCACCCTTCCTGTTGCCTCATCATCAAACAAATTAATTCTACCCTGTGATTACATTAATTATTTGATTATATTATAAGATGGAGATCAAGTTTGTTAGAAATGAAAGGGTTAAAATTAAAAGGGTCATGAGATGTTGAAATTAAAGCTTTAGTTTTGAGTTATTGAGTTTTGAATGTGGAAAATCCCGGAAAGGGAAAATTATTACGTACAGTAGGACAGCCTAACACGTCGATTTTAAGGCAGCCATTCAACGTGCGACACCTGCGTGCGGGTTCCACCATCACGGTTTGACATACATAGCAATTTTTATCACATATGTATTATAAAATATCTCATATATAACAGATTTTATTTTATATATATCATAATATATTTCATACGTAATAATTTTTATCACATATATATCATAAAATATCTTAGAATTTTGGTGGACTATTATGATAAATATGTGATAAAAATTACTACATATGAGATATGTTATGATGCATATGTAAGCAAACTTGCTACGCATGAGATATATTATGATACATATATAATAAAATCTATTATGTATGAGATATTTTATGATATATATATGTAATAAAAATTGTTACATATACCGAGCCGTAATGGTGGACCCGCACATAAGTGTCGCAAGCCGAATGGCTGCCGCAAAATCTACGTACGAGGTCGTCTGGCTGCAATAAGTTCTCCCCAGAGAGAGGTTCTCCGCCGCGCTTAGCGCAGCTGCCACGCGGGCCGCTGCCATCACCGCCCACCGCTGCCGCCCGTCACTGCCAGAGAGAGAAGCCTGAGAGTGGCTCCATTGCAACAACGCCTACATTCTGCGCAGCCTTGATGCCCCGCCATTCCTTGTCGTACCTCGCCGTCGCCGCCGCTGACCATGGTCTTCTTCGTTCGCAACCCCAGCTAAGCCCGTGAGGGCCCTACTTGAGCTTGCCGTTGCCCATGCACAGACCTCCCGCCTATGAAGCACGGACACTTCTATTTTGCATGAAGTATCGTGTCGGACACTGTTTAGGACACGGACACGGGGGGACACGGGGGGACACCGTGTCGGACACGCCACGTGGCGTGTCCGAATAAAATAATATATAAAAAAAA
>KZ451890.1:1487192-1502235 GCA_002786265.1 Apostasia shenzhenica
GGAAGCTGGGTATGTCGGGGCCTCCCTTCTTCTCGATCACGAGGTCTAGCTATCTGTGTCCTCGTGATCGAGGGTTTGATACTCCGATGTTTCCTTTTGCTCCTGTCCTGTCTTGCCCCGGAAACACCTGCGGGGGAGGATTCAGCATCCTCTAACAGCATAAACTGACTGGCCCTAGCCACCAGTTCTGGGTAACTCCGAGGTTTCGCCAACTGTAGAGACTTGGACAGGTCCCCTACCTTGAGTCCTCTCCGGAAGTTATGCATGGCCACTGCAGGCTCTACATCCTCGGCTTCGGCCGCAGCGGCGAAGAAGCGATTGGTGTAATCCCGAAGGTTCTCCCTCTCGCCTTGCTTGATGTTGGCGAGGACAATGTCGGACACGACCATACAGGTCCGCCCTATGAAACGGGCGATCAACTCCCACTTCAGATGCTCATAGGAGGTGATGTGACATCGGGGAAGCTTGATGAACCAGCTGAACGCTGCCCCCTTCAGCGTGTTGGCTAGGAGGTGACACCTAGTGGCTTCATCTGGCCGGCGATATCGGACGGCGGCCTCAAACCCCTGCACATGCTCTCGGGGGTCTGTTCCGCCTCTGTAAATCTCCAACCTGGGTGGTCAGAAGTCCTCTGGGATAGGGGCCAAGCGGATGGCATCGAAAAATGGAGCATTTCCGTCCATCGGCCCGAAGACGGGATCTGGTCCGTGATGAGGGGTCTGAGTGCCAGGAAAGAGGGGGTCTCTTCCGGGCAGGTGGGAGAAAAGCAGGTTGTGGTAGCGGACAAGGTGGAAGGGGGTTTTGATGAACCTCCTGGAAACGAAAAGGGCGTATGAGTGGTCTGGAAGAACCAGAAGATTGGATGGAGAGTGGCGCAGCTTGGGGCGTCAGTGCAGGGATTTCGGCTACTGCGGGGATCGGCAGGAGCGGAGCCGGGGCCGCTGCAGGTGGCAGAATCACCTCTGGGATCGCCGCAACCGGCGGGGGAGGAGCAGGGACCGCCGGTGCTGGCGGGCGAGGAAGTACTGCACAAACCGACTGAGTTTGTCTGAGGATGATGGCCTATTGTGCCGTAAGGCCGGTAACCATGTCAGTGAGGTTTGCGAGCATGCCCTGGAGCTCTGAAACATGGGTGCCTCTGGAAGAGGAGGCAGATCCGGCGCGTCGCTGGGAAGTTGAAGTTGAGGCTCCGTCATCCGGCGCCCGGACAGAGGGTTCTCCCACATGTATACTGCGGGCAGCAGAGTTGGTTTTGCGCGTTCTAGCCACCATCTTCCCAGGTCTCAATGACAGCACCAGAAGATGTTGACGTAGGATGTGGGGTCCTAGGAAACACCAAAGAGAGAGAGAGTCCCGGGAGACGGCGGCGTACAAGGGGGGGTGAGCCTGTTAATGGAGGCTCAGGGAGAAGATTCTGTCCAAAGCAACCAGAAAAGCACACAGAGATTTAATGTGGTTCAGGGAGGAAATCCCCTACGTCCACCGGTCCGTCAGCGAAGAAGTTTCACTAAGTGGGAAAAATAACCCTAAGACAGGGCTTATACAGTGCTTTGCTATGGAAAAGAAGAAGAGGAAGAAGAAGAAAGGAAGCTCCTCAGTTGGGGCTCTGTTACAAAGGAATGAGAAAACTAGGGATCTCAAAGCCTGAGTCTTTCTCTGCCCTCCTCCCCTTTGCCTTTTTTCCTTTGCCTCCTCCCTTTTTCTCTTTTTTTTTGGCTGGGACTGTTCAGCGGTTTTTATAGCCGTTGACGTGCGTAGCTCCACCCTAGTTTTCCGGAGGAAAGGTGATGGGTGAGCTCTGAACGCCGCTTGTCTGTCACTGGAGAGGTCTGCGGCTGTACGAGGAAGATGACATCCTTTAATGCTGATACTTTTACAGGGAAGAGCGTCTGTACGGAAATCGGCGGAGTTAGGTGAAGCTGATTGTGACAGGCGTTACCTTGTACCCTCGGGCCCGAGGTTACGAGGGATGATCCTGGAATGTCGTGGTTGATGGTTGAGTGAATCCTCGTGCCCGAGGTTTGACCTGGGTCAATAGCCCTGCAAAACTGGAAGCCGAGTCAGCAAATCAATCAATCAAGTACAGACCCGTCAGGCGCCACGCGTTCGGCCAGGATGCAGCGCAGGAACCAGATGTTAACAGGATGACTTTTTGCTAACACTTGCACATAAAAGAAGTAATAGAACTAATAGTGATCTTGCTTGGGAGGAGTTATTTTCTCAATATCAAAAGACATGTTTGCCTAAAACATCGTGTCCGATGTTTGTACTGAGATATGGGTTGACCGTCGTTAGAGCGGCAAATTCTAGTGGGGAGTGAAGGCATTTTGCTTAGGAGAGACCTGTATCAAGATAATATGACAGAGGCTGCCCTAAAGTTACGAGCAGACTCTTCCGAAGCTCCCCTAAACCTAGGGCGTATGGTGGGATTCCAATTATATGTGTCAGGAGATCCCACTTGCCTTACAAGCTTGACTAGGATCGATGACTACTGTTAATTAAGAGCATTAGTATGAAAAAGATAACATCGATCCCGCAAAGATAAAGTTTCGGGGACGATTATGTGCATATTGAATGCTGATGACACTAATCCCGGAATAAAACCTGATCGTTTACGATATCAAATGAGCAAATCAATATAAGAGTAAAACATCTTAGTGATGTACTATGATTCTGAAGCTTTTCATAATTGAAATCCAGAATTCCTTATGAACTGAATCCGTAAGTATAAGTTCGACAAGACAATGAATGTAATGTGAATTCCAGATAACCAGCAGAATATGAATTTCATTACCAATAAAGAATATGGATTCCATGATTAATAAAGAATAATCAATAAAGAATATGAATCAGAAGACCGATAAAGAATGTGAATTTCTAAAGACTAGTAAAAAATGAAATCCCAGACTATCAAGAATGCTTTGAGTCGACAAGGTCACTGATTTAAGCATAGAACTTTTTGAGATCATCATCGCTCCATGTTCTTCGAATTTGGGCACCGTTTAAATTCATCAGGTAGTATGCATTAGGTCCTGCAACATCGTAGATGATATATGAACATTCTCAATTTGGTTCAAGCGTAGGAACCCCAAGGTTACTACTCGCCATTTGTCGCTGCTTAAAAACAAGATCGCCTTGTGCAAAGTCTCGCAGTTTCACCTTGTGATTAAAGTATCGTTCAATTCGGCGCTTATCTTCCATATGCTTTAGTGCGACTAATTGTCTTCTATATTCTAGGAGATTCAAATCGAGATGCCGTGAATCATCGTTTTCCTTCATCCAAGCTTCCAAAGCATCGGGATCCAAACTCGCACAGCCTCCATTCTAGGAGAGAAGTGTTCCAATTCGACATGTATAACAGTGTTCATCCCAAAGGCGAGGGAAAAAGGAGATTCCTAAGTAACTTCGGAGGGAGCAGTATTGTATGCCCACAGAGCGCCAGACAGTTCATCAAGCTAGTGAATTTTTGCTCTATCTGGATGCTTCTTTAAGAGGTTAAGGATGTTTCTGTTAGCGGCCACGGCTTGACTATTAGTGTATGCTGCCAAACAGACACGTACTTGAGATTGATTTAGTATTTCCTACAGAAATTGCGAATTCTCTAATTAGCAAAGGGAGTGCTATTGTTTGTGATGTGGTCATAGGAACACCATATCTGCATAGGACATTGGCCTATAGAAAATCTTCTACGTGCGAGCAGTAGGCTGACCCATGGGTTTAGCTTCGATCCACTTTGTGAAATAATCAGCTGCAATCATGACCCATCTGTAGCTTTGTACTGCAAGAGGTATTGGGCTCAAGAAATTAAGCTCCCACACCGCGAAGGGCCAAGAAGACTTGATTGGCTTGAGAAACCTAACGGTTGCTTCTGTAGGTCTGCATAATATTGGCACTGGGGATATTTTTCAATAAATGCTTAGGCTTCCTTATAAATGTTGGGTCAGAAAAACTCTTGAAGAAATATGCGCATAACTAAACTTTGTCCACGAGCATGAGTCCCGCATTCTTCTTATTGGATGGACTTCATAACCTTTGTTGCCTCTTTAGGTTTCAGACATTTTATGAGAGATCTGGTGTAGGATCTTCTATATAACTGATCATTGGTGAGGACATACTTGGCGCATTCAAGCCTTAGCTTCCTTGCTTTAGCTCGATTATTGGGATGGGCATTGCTTTTTAGATAATTGATAATTTTGTCTATCCAGCACAGTGTTTGATTAGCGCAATGCACCTCTGCTAATTCATAATTTGGCTTGTTAGATTTTTGATGTTGATGGAAGTCAAGAGATCCCTTCTTTGTCAAATGATCGACCTTCTGGTTCTCTTCTCTGGGGACATGAGGTAAAGAGAATTCCATGAACTGAAAAATTAGTGCATGAACTTTGGCTAGGTATTTCTTCAAAATATCGTCCCTTGTTTTATAGATGTGGTTCACCTGTTTGATCATCAGTTGTGAATCGCTGAAGAATTGAATGCGCTATACACCCAGTCCATGAGTGAATTCCAGACCCTCAATGAGAGCCTCATACTCAGCCTGATTATTGGTGACCTTGAACTAAATGCCGGCTGGGCTTGCCAAAAGGATGCCAACCACTTGGGATTGTTATCCAAAAGCGCCATCAACATGTAGAGACCATGATGTCACTTTCTTATGCGTTGGCAAAGGTTCAGAACTAGTGAATTCTTCCATGAAATAGGCTAGGGCTTGTGCTTTGATAGTCGTCCTGGCAGTATACTTAATATCGAACTCACCAAGCTCAATAGACCATTTGAGTAATCTGCTTGAAACCTTAGGAGTATGCAGTATTTTGAGGAGACGTTGATCAGTGACATCCTGAATAGTGTGGGATTGGAAGTATAGTCGCAACTTCCTGGCGGCCATAAGAAGAGAAAATGCCAGCTTTTTCGGTACAGAATATCTAGCTTCAACTTCCTATAGTACATAACTAACATAAAATACTGGAAATTGAATCCCCTTCTCCTCTCTAACGAGGCCTGCAAATACTGCTATATTAGAGACTCCAAGATATAAGGAAAGAACATCTCCCATCTGAAACCGTGAGGATTGACACCGTTGTGAGATATTTTTTCAATTCGATGAAGGCTTCTTCACATTGAGATGTACAATGTGCCTTTTTGCCGTCACGCAAACATCAGAAGAATGATAAACATCGATCAGATAAATCTGCCCAAAATAGTGACTTAGCGAGCCAGTTTTTGAATATCCTTTAGTGACTTTGGAGAAGGCATGTTTAGTATCACCGAGATTTTATCAGAATTGGCCTCAATGCCTTGAGCAGATATCAAGTAGCCTAGGAATTTGACTGAAAAAGCACAAAAAGTGCATTTCACAGAATTGAGTTTAAACTTGTACGTGCAGAGAGTGATAGATGATCTCTATGCTTGTGCTCTTGACTAAGATGTCATCTGCATAAACTTCAAGGTTCCTTCTGTCACACCCTCATTTTAATGACCAATTATCCTTAAAATAAGGGGTGACTTACAGTCAGAATCACAGAACAGATTATTAAAAAAAATCCTTTATTAGTCTCAAAACAGAATTACATAAGTTCAAACACTAGACAAGTCATCCAGAGTAATCTTATACTAGAATACAGAAAGATAAAGTAATTAAACTAGGAGATAAGGGTGAATATTGGTGGGACCATACGGGATGTAGAGAAACATAGTTCCTGAGATTTTTTGCAGCCTTCTCCTAGCAACCGATTATTTACTTGAAAAATAATAGTCAGTCACACAAACTGAGAAAATGACCTCCACTTTACCACAGGCCAGGTGAGACCTTATAGCTCAATTTACCAACACATCAGAATATCAGAATATCTCGTAATATTATCTTGTTTCATATTATGCATATATATTGATATGTATAAATTTTATAACGATGAAGAAAAAAAATATACGTTATCAGTATGATAACAGAAATAGTAGATACGTCACCAGTGTGACAACAAATTTAACAAATACGTCACCAGTGTGACATCAGAATAACAGGATACAGGTACGTCCACCACACGAAGCCACTCATCCAGAAAGTGGTTCGTTAACCACCGGAATCCCAGCGCATCATATCATCACATATCTCAGGATACATGAGTTCAATGTAACCCAGTATAATATTTTAACATAAAGCTCAATAGAATATCGACATAAAGCTATGCAGAATATGCAGAATATTGCTCATAGAATATAATTGATATCATTTTGTATATTTAATTATTTTTATTTAATAATCACACTGTCCTAAGTTCAGTGAAAATCGTTTACCTGGATGAGAGGCAGTAATAGTTTGGTTGGTGGATGACCCCTCCCCTGATTCGGTAAGTTCAATATGAATAATCACTATTGAGCTAAATAGTCTAAAATATTGACTTAGGTACATAGGTCTATTTAGGATAAATAGGTCAGACAGGTCAAGTGAATAAAAACTGGTCGATATAAGTCAAATCTATCAAACCAAGTCAAATGTGTCAAACCAGGTTAAATCAGCTTAATGGGTAAAACAGGTCAACTAGAGCCAACTCGGAGCAAATAGGTTAACTCGAATTTAACGGGTCGATAGGTTAAATGGGTCAACTTGGGTGAAACAGGTTAACTCAAGTTTAACAGGTCAACATAGGTTAAACGGTTCAACTTGGGTCAAATGGTTTCGATCATTGAGGTCTTGATTCTATCCCAATAAGAGGGTAAGGCTGTTAGTATACGTCGTTTGGCTTCATCATGAGTGATATTTTGTTCTGCTATTAATGCCCTTTGATATAATTCAGCATAATCATAAATTCTCATAATATTTATTTGTTTCTGGATATTCTTTCGTAGACCATCTTCGAATCTTTTCGCTTTTACTCGTGGATCAGTGACTTGATTACGTGCATAATCAGAAAGAGCAGTAAATGTAGCTTCGTATTCCATGACAAACATGGAACCTTGCTTCAAATGAATGAAATCACGTAATTTTTTTTCTTTGATGGTAGGGAAAAATATTGTTGGAAGAAATTTTCACAAAATCTTTCCCAAAGAATAGGTTTAAGATATTTAAATTTAGTATTAAGTTGGGACTTCCACCACTTACGGCCTTCACCGATCAGCATATACGAAGCAAAGTCAGTCTTTTATCATAAGGGCACTCAATAAAATCAAAAATTGTCTCCAGTCGATCGACCCATTCCTCTGCAGCCAGAGGATCTGGACCTCCCGCAAACTGAGGTGGTTTTTCCTTTCGGAAATGCATATACAAAGCATTTTTAGAGATCATTATATTATTCTCCCGATTTTTGTTAGTTTGATTTTGTAGTGAATCAGCTTGAGATTTCATTTTCACCTGGTAAACAAAATTTGTGAATACACAATAAAAATAATACTTTATTTAGATAATACTATTACATGCCAGAGAAATAGACTGTAAATTCCCACAACTAGGTTTGGGTACATTAGGGTTTTGAAGATGAGACAGAGTTTGGTTCGAGATTCTCTTCCGATTGGGTAAAGAAACTCTTGATAGGAGCTAACGTCTCCTTTGTTTCTTTGAGGAGAGTTGGAGTTGCAATGGTTAATTCGAGGTTCGTTGGCTTTGAGAAGTCGTTTGAAGATTTGGGGATGATGGGCAACAATTGGTCTGTGTCCACCTGGATTTTTCTTGGTTCTAGTTCCATTGAATTGTTTGGCGGAATGTAGACCAATTGTCTCGATGATAAGCTTCCATGGCGACTAAGGCAGTGAGTAGGTGATCCAGTCGAGGAATCTCGATAATTGAGGTCTTGATTCTATCCCAATAAGAGGGTAAGACTGTCAGTATACGTCGTTTGGCTTTATCATGAGTGATCTTACTTCCTCGGTAGTATAACCTATTCAAAAAGAAACCAGAGTTGGTCTAAATTGGCCAAGGGTTCATCTTAAAATCAATAAGGCAGGTGACTGGATCTTTCCTGAAATCAAAGGCATAAAGTCAATGGGTAGGTGAAAATTTTAAAATAGGTCTAAGGTTACTTATAACCTATGCTCTGATACTAATCCGTCACACTTTCATTTTTAAGAAGCAATTATCTTTAAAATAAGGGGCGACTTACAGTCAGAATCATAAAATAGATTATAAGAATAATATATCTTTATTAGTCTCAAAACATAATTACATAAGTTCAAACACTAGGCAGGTCACCCAGAGTAACCTTAGACTAGAATATAGAGAGATAAAGTAATTAAATTGGGAGAAAAGAGGGAATATTAGTGGGACCATACGGGATGTAGGGAAACATCGTTCCTGAAATTTTTGCAGTGTTCTTCTGGCAACAAATTATTTACCTGAAAAATAACAGTCAGTCACACAGACTGAGATACTAACCTCCACCTTATCACAGGCCAGGTAAGGTCTTATAGCTCAATTTACAAATAGATCAGAATATCAGAATATCAGAATATCTTGTAATATCAACTTATTTCATATTATGCATATATATTGATATGTATAAATTTTATAACGATGAAGAATCAGAATCCACAAATATACATCACCAGTATGACAACAGAAGTAGCAGATATATCACCAGTGTGACAACAGATTTAACAAATACATCACCAGTATGACATCAAAATAACAGGATGCTGGTACATCCCCCACACGACGCCACGCGTCCAGAAGGTGGTTCATCAACCACCGGAATTCTAGCGCATCATATCATCATATATCTCAAGATACATGAGTTCAATGTAACCTAGTATAATATCTCAGCATAAAATCCAACAGAATATCTGCATAAAGCTATGCAGAATATGTAGAATATTGCTCACAGAATATAATTGATATCATTTTATATATTTAGTTATTTTAATTTAAAAATTACATTGACTTAAGTTCAGTGAAAATCGTTTACCTAGATGAGAGGCAGTAACAGTTTGGTTGGTGGATGACTCCTCTCTTGATTCAGATAAAATTATCCTGATTAAGTTCAATATGAATAATTACTATTGAGCTTAATAATCTAAAATATTGACTTAGGTACATAGGTCTATTCAGAATAAATAGGTCAGACAGATCAAGTGAATCAAAACTGATTGATATAAGTCAAATCAGTCAAACTAAGTCAAATAAGTAAAACCTGGTCAAATCAGGTCAACTAGAGCCAACTCGGATCAAACAGGTTAACTCGGGTTTAATGGGTCGACAGGTTAAACAGGTCAACTTGAGTCAAGCAGGTTAACTCGGGTTTAACGGGTCGACATTGTAATAATCTGCTTAAGAAATACCTGTTAATATTCATATATATATGTTCTTCTAAATTTAATATAAGTACATCTGTTATCTGAGGACTTCAAAATAATTTTTATATTAACTAAGCATTCCCTGCAATTAGTTTCAATAAAATATCTATGTATATTTATTTCTCATCTGCCTTCCTCCCACTTTCTCACCCACCAACGGTCCCGCCTTATTAAATGTGCCTCCTCAACCACCAACTACCACCCACCAATGGTCCCGCCCTAATAAGTTCATCTCTCCCTATAAATAGACCTCAGAACCCTCAGAAAGAATCACATCTAGTTCTCCTCTGTGTCTTTAGCTCATCTTGGTACGCCTCACCTCCAGCGGCGAAACTCTGCTAGGTAAGAATTCTGGACTTACTGAGTTTAATTTATATTAGGTGATTTTTCTTGTTAACTCAATTTGATTAGTGATTAACCTGTTTAAACATATGTTGACTCACTTAACCTATATCAAACCCGATGAATCTGTGTCGACCCATTAAATCTCGAGTTAACCCGTTTAACCCAAGATAACCAGTGTCGATTCGTTACATCTAAGTCAACCCATTTGACCCGAGTCAACCTTTTTGACCAGAGTCAACCCGTTTGACACGATTCAACCCGTTTGACCCATTTCAACCCGTTTGACCCAATTCAACCTGTTTAACTCATTTGACCCATGAACTTGAACTAACTCAATTTGACCCAAGTTGACTTGGTCTGACCCATTTGAACTAGTTTAGCCTATATTGACTAGTTTTAATCCACTTGACTTGCCTGACCTAATTAACCTAAGTAACTTAAGTCAATATTTTTTAACTTTTAAGCCCAATAGTGATTATTCACACTGAACTTAATTAGAGAACACGTCATCCACCAGCAAACTATTACATCCTCTAATCCAGGTAAGTGATTTTTACTGAACTTAGGACATCGTGATTATTAAATTAACATAACTAATATACAAAATGATATCAATTATTTTTTGTGAGCTATATTCTGCATATTCTGCATGGCTTTGTGCTGATATTCTGTTGGGCTTTGTGCCAAGATATTATACTGGGTTATACTGGACTCTTGTATCCTGAGATATATGATGATATGATAAGTTGGAATCCCGGTGGTTGACGAACCACCTTCTAGATGTGTGGCGTTGTGTGGGGGACGTACCTGCATTTTGTTATTTTGATGTCACATTGGTGACGTATCTGATAAATCTGTTGTCACACTGGTGACGTATCTGCTACTTCTGTTGTCACACTGTTGACGTATATCTGTGGATTCTGAACCTTCATCATTATAAGATTTATACATATTAATATATAAATGCAAAGTATGAAATATGATAATATTGTGAGGTGACAAGTTGATATTACAAGTTAATCTGATATTCTGATCTATTGTTAAATTGAGCTATAAGACCTCACCTGGCCTTGGTAAGGTGGAGATCGTTTACTTGGTCTTAGTAATTGACTGTTGCTTTTCAGGTAAATAATCTATTACCAAGTGAAGACTGCAAAATCCCAGGAAAATGTTTCCCTACATCCCGTATGGTCCCACCGATATTTACCCTTATCCAGTTTAATTGGTTTACCTTTCAGTTTTCTAATCTAAGGTTACTCTACGTGACCTGCTTAGTGTTCGAACTTATGTAACCCTATTTTGAGATAAATAAAGATATCTTTTTCTTATAATCTGTTCTGTAATTCTGACAGTAAGTCTCTCCTTATTTTATGGATAATTAGTCCTTAAAAATGAGGGTGTGACGGGTTGGTATCAGAGCATAGGTTATAAGTAACCTTAGATCGACTTTAACACTTTTACCTCACTCATTGACATTATGCCTTTGAGTTCAGGAAAGACCCAGTCACCCGCCTTATTGAGTTTAAGATGAACCCTAACATCCCTATGGTGGCTAATCTTGACTAACTCTGGTTCCTTTTTGAATGAGTTTGATACTACCGAGAAAGTAAGATCATCCCTGAGAAGGCCAAACAACGTATATTGACAGCCTTACCCTCTTATTGGGATAGGATTAAGGCCTCAATGATGATGATTCCTTGATTGGATCACCTATTCACTGCCTTAGTTGCCATAGAAGCCTATTACCGAGATAACTGGACTACATTCCGCCACTATGAGCCACCAAATGATTCAGTGGAGTTAGAACCAAGAAAAACCCAGATGGAAACAGACCAAATATTACCTATCATCTCCAAACCTTCAAGTAGTAGCTTTTCAAAGCCAAGAAACCTCGAGTTGACTCTAGCAACTCCAACTCCCCATAAGGAAACTAAGGAGACGACGGCTCTCATCAAGAGTCCTTTTGCCCAACGGGAAGAGAATCCTGAACCAAGCCCTACCTCATCTTCAAAGCCTTAGTGTACCCAAACACATTTGTGGGAATTTTACAATCTGCTTCTCTGGCATGTAATAGTATTTCCTAAATAAAGTGTTTAGTTTTTTATGCTTACATATATTGTTTACCAAGTGAAAATGAAATCTCAAGCTGATTCTCTACAAAACCAAATAAATGAAAATCGGGAGAATAATACAATAATCTCTAGAGATATATTGTATATGCATTTTTGAAAGGAAAAAACCACCCCAGTTTGCGGGAGGTCCAGATCCTCTGGCTGCGGAGGAATGGATCGATCGATTGGAAATAATTTTTGAATTTATTGAGTGTCCTGATAACAAAAAGACTGGCTTCTTATATGCTGACCGGTGAAGGTCGTAAATGGTAGAAGTCTCAACTCAATACTGAATTTAAATCTCTTCAACCTGTTCCTTAGGAAAGATTTCGTGATAATTTCTTTCAACAATATTTTCCTCCTGCTATCAAAAAAAAGAAATTACGTGACTTCATTCATTTGAAGTAAGGTTCCATGTCTGTCATGGAATATGAAGCTGCCTTTACTGCTCTTTCTGATTATGCACATCATCTAGTAGCCGATCCACGAGAAAAAGCAAAAATGTTCGAGGATGGTCTGCGAAAGGATTTTCAGGTCCACACTTTTTTGTTTTCTCAGTTTTGTCATTTTGTTTTTTCTTAAACCGTTTGACAAATTCAAAAACAGACAAATGTTATGAGGATTTATGATTATACTGAATTATATCAAAAGGCGTGATCGTAGAACAAAGTATTAATGAAGATCGGGAGTGGCGTGAAAGAAAAAAGCGTCGTTATGAGCAAGTTAAGAGGCTAACAAAGACCATTTTGTGAAGGATTGTCCAATGATACCGAAGCTTGATTCAAACTCTAGGCCACAAACTCAAGCTCAGGTTTTCTCCTTATCCGACTAGATTGTTACAGGTACGATCTATATTTCAGGATTACCTGCACAAATATTATTTGATTCTGGATCTACACATTCATTTACCTTGCCTGAGTTTGCAACTTCAGCAAAAATTTCATCTAAAATATTAGACACACCTTATACCATAAATACAGCTTCAGGAGAAATTTTGGCTAGTAGGATAATATATTCAAACTGTAAAATATACATCGAAGATCACGTCTTTCCCGCAAACTTGATTGCTTTTGCTATAAAGGACTTTGACATACTGCTAGGAATGGACTGGTTATCAACTTGGCATGCTGAGATTGATTGTGCTGCCAAGAAGATAAGTTTTCTTATTCTTGAAGGAGACTTAATCTTTTTCGAAGGAAAGAAAGATATTTTACCTATTATATCTTTTGCAAAATGCCAAAAATTGTTAAGGAAAGGATTTGAAGCTTATTTAGCTTACATTGAATCGACACCAAAGAGTAAAACTAGAATAGATGGAATAAAAATTGTTAGAGAATTCACAAATATTTTTCCAAAAGAACTTCCAGGATTACCGCCGGAAAGAGAGGTAAAATTTACTATAGATACTATCCCAGGATCTGCCCCCATATCAAAGGCGCCCTACCGAATGACACCCAAAGAGTTAGAAGAACTGAAAAGACAATTACAAGAGATGATTAATCTAGGATTTATTCGACCTAGTGTGTCTCCTTGGGGTGCTCCTGTATTATTTGCTAAGAAGAAAGATAACTCTTTAAGATTATGTATTGATTATCGGGAGCTGAATAAGATTACTATAAAAAACAAATACCCATTGCCTAGAATAGACGATCTTTTTGATCAGTTGAAGAACGCTAAGGTATTTTCAAAAATTGACTTACGTTCCGGCTATCATCAACTACGCATTCGAGCACAAGATATTTCAAAATCTGTCTTTCGAACAAGGTATGGCCATTATGAGTTTGTAGTCATGCCTTTTGGATTAACTAATGCTCCTACAGTGTTCATGGATCTTATGAACCGAATATTCCAACCTTACCTGGATAAATTTATCATTGTGTTCATCGATAACATGCTTATATATTCCTCTAGCGAAGAAGAGCATGAAGAACATCTAAAAATTGCTTTGAAGACACTGAGGGATAAGAAATTGTATGCCAAGCTCAGCAAATGTGAATTTTGGTTACAAGTGGCATTTTTAGGGCATATAATTAGCTCATCTGATATAGATGTAGATCCATCCAAAATTGAGGCTATCACAGATTGGCCAAAGCAAACAACTGTAACTGAAATAAGAAGTTTTCTTGGTCCAGTCGGATATTACCGAAGATTCGTAGAAGGATTTTCGAAGATCGCTCTACGACTCACTCAATTAACTAAGAAGACTGTAAGATTTGAGTGGTCAAAAGCCTGCGATGAAAGTTTTTAGGAGTTAAAAAGACGTCTTGTTACAGCCCCAGTCTTAACTATTCCCTCAACATCCTAAAACTTTGTTGTTTATAGTGATGCCTCTCGAAAGGGATTAAGGTGTGTACTGATGCAGATGAAAAAGTTATATAGCTTATGCTTCTAGACAATTAAAGAACCACGAAGTCAATTATCCTACGCATGACATGGAACTAGCTGTAGTTATCTTTGCACTTAAAATCTGGAGGCACTATTTATACGAAATAAAATGTGAAATATTCACAGATCACAAAAGCCTAAAGTATATCTTCACTTAGAAGGAACTAAATCTAAGGCAACAAAGATGGCTATAGTTGTTGAAAGATTATGATGTAGATATTCAATATCATCCGGGGAAAGCTTATATAGTTGCAGATGCACTCAATCAAAAATCTCCAAGTAATACTTTTACTAATCAGGAGGCACTCATTAAAGAAATAAAGCAACTACAATTAGAGACTCGAATAAGTAATGATAAAGGAATGGTAGCTCATCTTTGTATACAACCAAATCTGCATGAAAAGATTAAAATAGCCCAGCAAGAAGAATCAGAGATTGTTAAGATAACTCAGAGCATAATAAAAGAAAATAATTCAGAATTTATGATAGGATCTGACGGTATTCTTCGATTTCGAAGTCGAATCTATGTTCCTAAATCCCTAGAGCTTAAAAGGGAAATTCTTAGTGAAGCACATAGTGCGGGATATTCAATCCACCCTGGAGGAACTAAAATGTATCATGAATTACGAGAGCAATTCTGGTGGCCAGGGATGAAAAATTATATTGCTGAATTCATAAGTCGTTGTTTAGTTTGCCAAAGAGTTAAAATAGAACATCAAAGACCAGGAGGATTGCTTCAACCTTTAGAGATCCCTACTTGAAAATGGGAGCATATCACTATGAATTTTGTTTGTGGGTTACCAAAATCTAAAGGATTCGATGCTATTTGGGTAATCGTAGACCGGTTAACAAAGTCTGTCCACTTTCTACCTATCAAAATGACTCATCCTCTTGAACACTTGGCTAAATTATATATCAATGAAATA
>KZ451890.1:1503170-1566113 GCA_002786265.1 Apostasia shenzhenica
ATCTGAGGACTTTAAAATAATTGCTATATTAACTAAACATTCCCTGCAATCAGTTTCCATAAAATATCTATATATATTTATTTCTCATCTGCCTTCCTTCCACTTTCTCACCCACCAACGGTCCCGCCTTATTAAATATACCTTCTCAACTACCAACTACCACCCACCAACGATCCCGCCCTAATAAGTTCATCTCTCCCTATAAATAGACCTCAGAACTCTCAGAAAGAATCACATCTAGTTCTCCTCTGTGTCTTTAGCTCATCTTGGTACGCCTCACCTCCAGCGGCGAAACTCTGCTAGGTAAGAATTCTGGTCTTACTGAGTTTAAATTATATTTGGTGATTTTTCTTGTTAACTCAATTTGATTAGTGATTAACCTGTTTAAACATATGTCGACTCACTTAACCTATATCAAACCCGATAAATCTGTGTCGACCCATTAAATCTCGAGTTAACTCGTTTAACCCAAGATAATCGGTGTCGATTCGTTACATCTAAGTCAACCCATTTGACCCGAGTCAACCTATTTGACCAGAGTCAACACATTTGACCCGATTCAACCCGTTTGACCCGATTCAACCCGTTTGACCCACTTCAACCTGTTTGACCCAATTCAACTTGTTTGACCCATTTGACTCATTTGACCCATGAACTTGAACTAACTCAATTTGACCCAAGTTGACCTGGTCTGACCCATTTGAACTAGTTTAGCCTATATTGACTAGTTTTAATCTACTTGACTTGTCTGACCTAATTAACCTAAGTAACTTAAGTCAATATTTTTTAACTTTTAAGCCCAATAGTGATTATTCACACTGAACTTAATCAGGGAACACGTCATCCACCAGCAAACTATTACATCCTCTAATCCAGGTAAGCGAATTTCACTGAACTTAGGACATCCTGATTATTAAATTAACATAACTAATATACAAAATGATATCAATTATATTCTGTGAGCTATATTCTGCATATTCTGCATAGCTTTGTGTTGATATTCTGTTGGGCTTTGTGCCAAGATATTATACTGGGTTATACGGGACCCATGTATCCTGAGATATATGATGATATGATAAGCTAAAATCCCGGTGGTTGACGAACCACCTTTTAGACGCGTGGCATCGTGTGGGGGACGTACCTGTATTCTGTTATTCTGATGTCACACTGGTGACGTATTTGATAAATTTGTTGTCACACTGGTAACGTATCTGCTACTTCTGTTGTCACACTGGTGACGTATATCTGTGGATTCTAATCCTTCATCATTATAAGATTTATACATATTAATATATATGCAAAATATGAAATATGATAATATTGTGAGGTGACAAGTTGATATTTCAAGTTAATCTGATATTTGAACTGTTGTTAAATTAAGCTATAAGACCTCACCAGGCCTTAGCAAGGTGGAGGTCGTTTACTCTGTCTTCGTGACTGACTATTGCTTTTTAGGTAAATAATCTATAGCCAGGTGAAGACTGCAAAATCCCAGGAAAGATATTTTCCTACATCCCGTATGGTCCCACCGATATTTACCCTTATCCAGCTTAATTGGTTTACCTTTCAGTTTTCTCATTTAAGGTTACTCTGGATGACCTGCTTAGTGTTCGAACTTATGTAACTCTATTTTGAGATGAATAAAAATATCTTTTTCTTATAATCTATTCTGTGATTCTGACAGTAAGTCTCTCCTTATTTTATGGATAATTAGTCCTTAAAAATGAGAGTGTGACAGACATGTTAAATAGGTCAACTTGGGTCAAACAGGTTAACTCAAGTTTAACAGGTCAACACAGGTTAAACGGGTCAACTTGGATCAAGTGAGTTAACTCGCGTTTATCGAGTTTGGTACGGGTTAAGCGGGTTGACATAGGCTAAATGGGTTAAACATCAGTTGAACTCGAATTAAACTAATCAAATTGAGTCAAGCAGAGTCTCGCCGCTGGAAAAGCAGAGAGGGAGTCGTACCAAGATGGACTAAGGATATAAAGGTGAGCTAGAGGTTGTGAGTTTTATCTGAGGGCTCTAGGGCCTATTTATAGGGAGAAGTGAATTTAATAGGGCGGGACCACTGATAGTTGGGTAGGTGAATTTAATATGGCGGGACCGTTGGTGGTTGAGGAGGTTGGAGGAAAGTGAGGGGAAGCTTCCAAGAAGCTTCAAAAAAAATATTTTATAAAAACAGATCTGTAGAGATTGTATTTTTAATCCAACAATTATTTTTGAAGTCCTCAGATTACAGATGTACTTATATTAGATCCAGAAAAATATATATTTATATGAATATTAATAGGTATTCCTTAGTGGGTTATTACATTCCCCCCTACTTAAGAAATTTGGTCCCCTAAATTTACCTAAACAGATGCGGGTACTTATCCTTCATCGATTCTTCTGTCTACCAGGTAGCCTATTCTACCTTATGATTTCTCCACAAAACTTTCACAATAGGGATAGTACGTTTTCGAAGTATCTTCTCCTTTCGATCAAGAATTTTAACCGGCTTCTCCTTATAGGATAGATCAGGTTGTACGCTTAGCTGTTCATATTTTAGTATGTGATTTAAATCAGCTATGTACTTTCTTAATGATGAGATATGAAAGATGAATTCCCGCTAGCTCTGGAGGTAATGCAAGCTCATATGCCGACCTTCCAACCTAGCAGATGATTTCAAAGGGACCAATATACTTTGATTTAAGCTTGCTTTTGATACCAAATCGATAGATGCCTTTCTTTGGTGATACCTTCAGAAATACGTGCTCTCTAGGCTCAAAGCAAATATCTCATCTTTTTGAGTCAGCATAGGCTTTTTGTCGACTCTAGGCTGCTAGAAGTTGTTCTTGAATTATCTTGATTTTTCGCAAGGTGATTTCAATAATCTCTGGTCCTAATAGTCTTCTTTCTCCACCTCATCCCAATACAAGGGTGATCGACATTTCCTGTCATATAAGGCCTTGTATGGAGCCATCCTGATGCTTGCATGGTAACTATAATTATATGAAAATTCTACTAGAGATAGATATTTTTTTCAATTTTCTTCAAAATCCATGGTACATGCTCTTAGCATATCTTCGAGGGTTTGAATCATTCTTTCTGACTGTCCATCCGTTTTTGGGTGATATGCTGTACTGAAACTAAGTTTTATTCCCATGATTTTTTGAAGACGGCACACAGTCTTGAAGCAAAACGTGAGTCTCTATCTGATATAATAGATGCGGGCATCCCATGAAGTCACACTATTTCATTGTATATAATTTAGTCAAGTGTTCAAGAGGATGAGTCATTTTAATAGATAGAAAGTGGGCAGACTTTGTCAACCTGTCCACGATTACCCAGATAGCTTCGCATCCTTTAGATTTTGGTAACCCACAAACAAAATTCATAGTAATATGCTCCCATTTTCAAGTAGAAATCCCTAGAGGTTGAAGTAGTCCTTTTGGTCCTTGATGTTCTATTTTAACTCTTTGGCAAGATAAACAACGACTTACAAATTCAGCGATAATAATTTACATTCCGGGCCACCAGAATTGCTCCCGTAAGTCATGATATATTTTAGTCCCTTCGGGATGGATTGAATACCCTGCACTATGTGCTTCACTAAGAATTTCCTTTTTAAATTCTTGTGAGTTAGGAATATAGATTCTGTTTCAAAATCGAAAGATACCATCAGATCTTATCATAAATTCTGGGTTATCTTCTTTCAATACGTTCTGAATTATCTTAGCAATCTCGGGATCTTCTTGTTGGGCTATCTTGATCTTTTCTTACAAATTTAGTTGTATATAAAGATAAGCTATCATTATTTTATCATCATATATTTGGGTCTCTAATTGTAGTCGCTCTATTTCTTTAATAAGCGCCCTCTGATCAGTAAGAGTATTACTTACAGATTTTCGACTGAGTGCATCCGCAACTCTAGCTTTTCTCGGATGATATTGAATATCTATATCATAATCTTTCAATAACTCCAACAACCTTCGTTGTCTTAGATTTAGTTCTTTCTGAGTAAAAATATAATTTAGGCTTTTGTGATCTATGAATATTTCACATTTTGCTCTATATAAATAATGCCTCCAGATTTTAAGTGCAAAGATAACCGTAGTTAGCTCCAAATCATGCGTAGGATAATTAAATTCGTGGATCTTCAATTGTCTAGAAGCATAAGCTATAGCTTTTCCACCTTACATCAACACACACCATAATCCCTTCCGAGGGTCATCACTATAAATGACAATTTTCAGATATTAAGAGAATAGTTAAGACAGGGGCTATAACAAGTTGTCTTTTTAATTCCTGAAAATTTTCATCGCAGGCTTTTAACCACTAAAATCTTACAGTCTTCTTAGTTAATTGAGTGAGTGGCAAGACGATCTTTGACAATCGTTCTACGGACCTTTGGTAATATCTGGCTAGACAAAGAAGACTTCTTACTTCAGTTAACAGTTGTAGGCTTTGGCCAATTAGTGATAGCCTCAATTTTAGATGGATCTACAGCTATGCCGGATTATATGCCCTACAAATGCCACTTGTTATAGCCAAAATTCACATTTATTGAGCTTCATATCTCTCAGTGTCTTCAGCGCAATTCGTAGATGCTCTTTATGTTTTCAGGAATATATAAGTATGTCATCGATAAACACAATAATAAATTTAGGGGTAATTCTACTTATGCCCCTGAGGTTTACTTGACTTGTCACGCAGGTCTACAATTTTAAAAACATGCCAGACAGGTCCCCAAAACTTACTGTATAGGTCATTGTGATCCTTAATATTTATAAAAAGTTTTTCAATAAGATCCAATTAAACATCTTTCGTTAAACATTCCGTTAAATCAAAATTTTAATTAAAAAATCATAATTTTTTTACCCTAGCTGGTCCTTGCACACGTGGACGCCCACGCAGGCGACCTACAGCGCGCAGGTCGCTGCAGCGCGCAGCCTCGCTCGCCGGCTCCCTACGCGAGGACGTCTGCGCGCAGAGCCGTGCGTTGCGGTGACCCGCGCGCGGACGTCGATGGTGCGCGCGGACACTGACGCGGCAGGCTGCCAGAGATCGCAGCCGCCAGCGCGGCGGGTTGCCGGAGATCAAAAATATGGAAGGGTAAAAAATGATATTTTCATAATTTTAACAGCGTTTAACGGATACCATTATAGAAGGACCACAATGACTTATACAGTAAGTTTTGGGGACTTGCCTGACATGTTTTCAAAATTATGGACCTGTGTGGCAAGTCGAGAAAAATCTCAGGGGCCTAAGTGAAATACCTCATGAATTTATCCATATAAGGCTGGAATATTCGGTTCATAAAATCCATGGACACTGCAGGAGTATTAGTTAATCCAAAAGGCATGATTACAAACTCAAAATGGCCATACCTTATTCGAAAGGCAGATTTTGAAATATCTTGTGCTCGAATGCATAGTTGATGATAGCCAGATCGTATGTCAATTTTTGAAAATACCTTAGCATTCCTTAATTGATCAAAAAGATCATCTAAGTAATGAGTATTTGTTTTTTATAGTGATCTTATTCAGCTCCCGATAATCGATGCACAGCCTTAAGGAGCCGTCTTTCTTCTTAGCAAATAATACATGAGTACCCCACGGAGACACGCTAGGTCGGATAAATTCTAGATTAAGCATCTCTTATAATTGTCCCTTCAGTTCTTCTAGTTCTTTAGGTGTTATTCGGTAGATCCAAGGATAGTATCTATAGTAAATTCTACCTCCCTTTCCGGCGATAGTCCAGGACTTTCTTCTGGAAAAACATCTGGGAATTCTCTAACAACTTTTATTCCGTCTATTCTGGTTTCACTCTTTGGTGTCGATTCGATGTAGGCTAAATAAGCTTCACATTCTTTCTTTAATAACTTTTGGCATTTTGTGAAAGATATAATAAATAAGACATCTTTCTTTCCTTCAAAAAAGACTAATTCTCCTTCAGGGGTAAGAAAACTTATCTTCTTGACAACACAATTAATTTCGGCATGCTAAGTTGATAATAAGTCCATTCCTAATAGTATGTCAAAGTCCTTCATAGCAATGACAATCAAATTTGCGGAAGGATGTGACCTCCAAAGTATATATTTCACAGTTTGGGTATATTATCCTACTAGTTAAAATTTCTCCTGAAGCTGTATTTACAATATAAGGTGTGTCTAGCATTACAGATGAAATCTTTACAAAAGTTACAAACTCAGGCAAAATAAATGAATGTGTAGACCTAGAATTAAATAATACTTGTGCAGGTAACTCAGAAATATAAATAATACCTGTAACGATCGAGTCGGATAAAGAGAAGACTTGAGCTTGAGCTTATGGCCTGGAGTTTGAATTAAGCTTCGATGTCACAGGACAATCTTTCACAAAATAGTCTTTGTCCACATCTAAAGCAAGCTCTGCCACTCTTACGGTATTTGAAAGTAGGATGATGCCCTCCACAACTCTGACACCTCACATTACTGTCAGTCGGCATTCCTTCTTCCTTTCTTTTCTTCTTGAAACTTTCTTGATGCTTCTTAACTTGCTCATGTCGGCGCTCTTTTCTCTTACACTACTCCTGATTTTCATTGATATTTTGTTCTCCTATTAATGCCCTTTGATATAATTCAGCATAATCATAAATTCTCATAATATTTATTTGTTTCTGGATATTCTTTCGTAGACCATCTTCGAATCTTTTCACTTTTTCTCGTGGATCAATGACTTGATCACGTGCATAATCAAAAAAAGCAGTAAATGCAGCTTCGTATTCCATGACAAACATGGAACCTTGCTTCAAATGAATGAAGTCACGTAATTTCGTTTATTTGATGGTAGAGGAAAATATTGTTGGAAGAAATTTTCACAAAATCTTTCCCAAGGAATAGGTTTAAGATATTTAAATTTAGTATTAAGTTGGGACTTCCACCACTTATGGACTTCACCGATCAGCATATACGAAGCAAAGCCAGTCTTTTCATCATAATGACACTCAATAAAATCAAAGATTGTCTCCAGTTGATCATTCCTCTGCAGCCAGAGGATCTGGACCTCCCGCAAACTGAGGTGGTTTTTCCATTTGGAAATGCATATACAAAGCATCTTTAGAGATCATTATATTATTCTCCCGATTTTTGTTAGTTTGATTTTGTAGTGAATCAGCTTGAGATTTCATTTTCACCTGGTAAGCAAAATTTGTGAGTAGACAATAAAAATGATACTTTATTTAGACAATACTATTACATGCTAGCGAAGTAGACTGCAAATTCCCACGACTAGGTTTGGGTACATTAGGGTTTTGTAGATGAGGCAGAGCTTGGTTCGGGATTCTCTTCCGGTTAGGTAAAGAAACTCTTGATAGGAGCTGACATCTCCTTTGTTTATTTGCGGGGAGTTGGAGTTGCAATGGTTAATTCGAGGTTCGTTGTCTTTGAGAATCTGCTTGAAGGTTTGGGGATGATTGGCAACAATTGGCCTGTGTCCACCTGAATTTTTCTTGGTTTTAGTTCCATTAAATTATTTGGTGAAATGTAGACCAATTGTCTCGATAATAGGCTTCCATGGCGACTAAGGCAGTGAGTAGGTGATCCAATCGAGGAATCTTGATCATTGAGGTCTTGATTCTATCCCAATAAGAGGGTAAGTCTGTCAGTATACGTCGTTTGGCTTCATCATGAGTGATCTTACTTCCTCAGTAGTATAACCTATTCAAAAAGGAACCAGAGTTGATCTAAATTGGCCAAGGGATCATCTTAAAATCAATAAGTCAGGTGACTGGATCTTTCCTGAAATCAAAGGCATAAAGTCAATGGGTAAGGTGAAAATTTTAAAATAGGTCTAAAATTACTTATAACCTATGCTCTGATACTAACCTGTCACACGTTCATTTTCAAGGACCAATTATCCTTAAAATAAGGGGCGACTTACAGTCAGAATCATAAAATAGATCATAAGAAAAAATATCTTTATTAGTCTCAAAACATAATTACATAAGTTCAAACACTAGGCGGGTCACTTAGAGTAACCTTAGACTAGAATATAGAGAGATAAAGTAATTAAATTGAGAGATGTGAATATTGGTGGGACCATACGAGATGTAGAGAAACATCGTTCCTGAAATTTTTTGCAGTCTTCTTCTGGCAACAGATTATTTACCTGAAAAATAATAGTCAATCACACAGACTGAGAAAACGACCTCCACCTTATCACAGGCCAGGTGAGGTCTTATAGCTCAATTTACCAATAGATCAGAATATCAGAATATGTTGTAATATCATCTTGTTTCATATTATGCATATATATTGATATGTATAAATTTTATAATGATAAAGAATCAGAATTCACAAATATACATCACCAGTGTGACAATAGAAGTAGTAGATACGTCACCAGTGTGACAACAGAAGTAGTAGATACGTCACCAATGTGACAACAGATTTAATAAATACGTCACCAGTGTGACATCGGAATAACAGGATGCAGGTACGTCCTCCACAAGACGTCACGCTTCCAGAAGGTGTTTCGTCATCTACCGGAATTCCAGCGCATCATATCATTATATATCTCAAGATACATGAGTTCAATGTAACCCAGTATAATATCGGCATAAAGCCCAACAGAATATCGACAAAATATTACTCACAGAATATAATTGATATCATTTTATATATTTAGTTATTTTAATTTAATAATCACAATGTCCTAAGTTTAGTGAAAATCATTTACCTGGATGAGAGACAGTAATAGTTTGGTTGGTGGATGACCCCTCCCCTGATTCAGATAAAATTATCCTGATTAAGTTCAATTTGAATAATCACTATTGAGCTTAATAGTCTAAAATATTGACTTAGGTACATAGGTCTATTCAGGATAAATAGGTCAGACAGGTCAAGTGAATCAAAACTAATCAATAAAAATCAAATCAGTCAAACCAAGTCAAATGAGTCAAACCAGGTCAAATCAGGTTAATGGGTAAAACAGGTCAACTAAAGCAAACTCGAATCAAATAGGTTAACTCGGGTTTAACGGGTCAACACAGGTTAAATGGGTCAACTTGGGTCAAACGAGTTACATTAATGACTCCTTCCTGAGGAGTGACTGGCTGGGTTTTCCTGGGGTCTAACTGGTCGACTGCAATCTGAGTGGCTATTTGGAAATATCGGAAAGCCTGCTTAGAGTCTCCCCTGATGGTAACGATGCTACTGGGAGTAGAGAACTTCACGCAGAGGTGTGGCGTAGAAATCATCCTCTTGAAGGAATTGAGAGTAGTCCTTCCAAGGATGGCGTTGTAGCTAGAATTAGCTCTGATGATCGCAAAATTCACCATATTCATGGTATATCCATTGTCATCAAAGAAGGCCACCGATAGCAAGATGAACTCCAAGGGTTCCACCCTCTCCCCAGAAAAGCCCAAAAGAGAGGCCATTGTAGAGGAGGTGTGTCTCCTTAAGACCCATCAGAACTCGCCGGACATCGGAGTCGGCTATGCAAGCAGTGACCACTATGGGATCATCATAGAAATTATTGTTGTGGGGAAGATCCTCCTTGGAGAAGGTGAGAGGGATGGAAGCAGAGATTTGCTGAGATGCCGCCAACTACGACAATTTGGTGGTGAGCAGTTGTTGGATCAATGCTAAAAATCACGTTGATGGTCCTAGCGGCAGGGATATATCTTCGGTTTGGTTGGTCCAAACAAGGCGCAATTGTAGGAGCCTGCACTGCGGATCCTGAAGTACCTTCGTGGGGGCCTGCCTTCCTGCCAGCCTCAGGGGCGCGAGTTGTGAGCAGGAATTCTTCCAACCTACCCTAATCAGCTAATTTATCAAGCAGGGCTTTGGGCGTACGACACTTATGGAGCGTGTGCCCATAGTTTTTGAGCAGCTCACGGTAATTGTCATGCAGCTCACAATAGTTGTCAGGGTTTGTCCCTGTTGGAGGCGCCAGGCTGCCAGCTTGGGTCCTGATTAGGGGTGACAATTTATGACCCAACTTGTAACCCCCAACCCGAACCCGACCCCCCAACTTTCGGGCATCGGTCATGAATTTTGACCCATTTATTAAACGGGTCGGATTCAGGTTGGGCATAATAGGATCGGGTAGGGTTCAGGTTGGGCATTTATCAAAAAATATTCTATAAACGGTTCAGGTCAAGCCGCCAACCTGACCCATTTATTAATCGAGTAAGGTTCAGGTCATGGATTTTGACCCATTTAATAAATGGGTCGTGTTCGGGTTAAGGCTATTCGGGTAGGGTCAGGTCGAATTCAGGTTCGACCCAAACCCGACCCGCCGACCCATTTTGCCACTCGTAGTCCTGATGGGTGAACCCATCCTTTCTTAACGGTCGCCGCATAAACTTCAGTGAGCGGCCGCGAAAAGAGATGTTTTCGCTTGTATAATTGGCGAGGCTACTTATCCTTGTTGCTACGATCGCCATTCCTCTGATCCTTTGGGCTTGAGGTTTCATCGTCCCGATGTTTTCTTTTCTCTTTTCCTTCAGTTTTGGGCTTGGAAATATCGGGAGGGCCGCTTTCTGCGTCTAGAAGTACAAACTGACTAGCTCTAGCAACCAACTCAGAGTGCTCATAGGTTTCACCAACTGCAGAGATTTGTATAAATTTACATTTTTTAGTCCCTTGCGGTAGTTATGCATGGCGACGACAGGGTCAACGTCTTCCACTTTCGCCGTCGCAGCAAAAAAATTGTTGGTGTAATCCCGCAGGCTCTCCTTTTACCCTTGCTTGATATTGGCCAGCACCATATCGGAGACAACCATACGGGTTCGCCCAATGAAATGAGCGATTAACTCCCACTTCAGATGTTCATAGGAGCAAATGTGACCTCTGGGTAGCTTAATGAACCAGCTGAATGCGGCTCCCTTCAGAGTGGTAGCGAGGAGGTGGCACTTTGTTACCTCGTCTGGTTAGTGATAGTGAAGGGCAGCCTTAAACCTTTGGATATGCTTGCGAGGGTCTGTGGTCCCCTCATAGACTTCAAAACGAGGTGGCCTGAAGTCTTCTGAAGTAGGCGCTTGATGGATGACATCACAGAAAGAGGCATTATTGTCAAGGGGCTCAAAGAAGGCGTCAGGCCCATATTGAGGAGCTTGAATGCTAGGAAAGAACGGGTTCCCTCCGGCTAAGAACAGAGGGAAAGCTGGAGGGAGGAAAGCAAGTTAAAGAAGTGGTGGACAAGGAGGAAAAAGTGGAAGGTAGCCTCCCGGTGGGGAAGATTCTGCTTGGGAGGATGAGAGAAACCAGAGGATTGAGCAGAGGGAGTTCTTGAGGGGATGGGAGCCCCATTTTGCTCTTGCAGAGGTGGTGGAAGGATCGCTGCAATCAGCGGAGGATTGTGAGCTAAGGCCGCCACATTCAGCGACAGGACTTGACCCGAATCTGCTGCGACCAGCGGAGGTAGAGCAGGAGTCGCCGCGACCAACGATAAGGAAGTAGGAGCCGCCGCGACTGACAAAAGAACTAGATCAACGACAGTGTTGGGCGCTTGGGTCCGCTGAAGGGCCGCAGCCTGTTGAGTGGCAAGTCCATTAATAAGGTTGGTGAGGATTGCCAACATCTCATGCAGCTCTGTTATCCAGATTCCCCTTGATGAGGAAGTTGATCCAACGCGATGTTGAAGGTAGGGGTCAAACCCTTATCTCCAGAAGCTCTGACGGAAGGTTCTCCAGTAGCCTGGGCATTCTAGGCCAGAGAGTCGATTTTGTGCATTTTGCCCACCATCGTCTCAAGTCTTGGTGAAAGCACCAAAAAACATTGATGGAAGAGAGATGGAGTCCTGAGAACTAGCAGCAACAATGTTTCTAACACATAATATTGATGTCAGAGAGCAAACAATCATCCAAAAAACACACAGAAATTTAAAATAATTCAAGGATGGCTACCCCGATGGTTCTCGAAGAAGATTTCACTAAGCTCAAAAAACTTTTGGTCAGAGAACCAGTACAAGTGAAAAAAAGAAAAGAATACAAAATTCATTCCCGATAGTTCTCAGGGGAATCTAATTCTCTCCTAGTCTTTTTTTTTTCTGATCTCAAATGTTTTTGACATATCCTTATCTCTCTTCTCTGGGGCTCTGTTCAAATATATTTATAGGTGTACTATAGTAGAGCTCAACAGAAATTTCGAGGCAAAATATCGTATATTATATCCACTAAATCCATATTATCAGCTCCACCATTGCTGGCTTCGAAAAAACTGTCAATAGTAGCTACGACATGCAAGTCCTTAACCACATTAATATATATGAATTTATGTCACATTATTATGTTATTTTCAATTATATATCATTTACGTCAAGCTAATTAACTTAAATCAGATTTAAATTTAAACTGAAACTAATTTACTAATATATATTTTAACTCTCATCTCATTTAGATGATTGTGATAGATTAAAAATAATTAAATAAATTTTAAAATATTATTTTAATTTAAAATCTTTTAAACTCAATAGTTGTTTAAGAATATTTTTATTTTTTATAATTCAATTGTCTATAATATTTTTTTACTGATATTAATAATGTTTAAAAAAATATAATTAATTTGAAAATTTTTTTTTTTGAAATTTATAACAATAAACTATATAAATTATTATAATATACCGTAAATTTATATCTTAAATATGTGAATATGACGTATTATACATAAATAACAGCTGTATCCTGACGTACATGTATCCTATTTTTTTTAAGTTTGGCGTATCGTCATATCCGTATCGTATCGTATCCGTATCACCATATCATACTCGTACTTTATAGCCGGAGGCTAATATCATAAACAAATGCGGAGAGTACTGCAGCTAATAACGAAACTATGCTGGAGCCAATGCAGAAACACAGTTGGACGATGGATCCACCAGCCAGAGATGTCATAGTTTTTATTTTTATTTTTATTTTTTGCTAGTCATAGTTGAACAGGAGATGTGGAACCTCTTTGCCTGTCAGTAGCAGAATTAAGCTTTTCCTCCAATAAACTAAGCAGATCCAGATATTCATCAAAAGCTGGACGAGACTGCAACGTGAAGACAGTGACAGCGTGAAAGAGAGATTTATTAGCAACTGAAAGGTTACTATTCTAGACTCTGCGGAACGATTCTCATACCTGAAGAGTTGCACTGTATGCTTTCCACAGTCGCATATCGCGTTGGAATAGATCAAATAGCACCTGGAAACAATCATTTCAATAGCAATGAGAAACTAAAATAACCCAAATTCTAATTGAAAAAATGTCAAGTATTACACTCCACATCTCGGCTTCGATGGTTTGGATATCTAAATCGTAGGCCAATTGAAGCTCCAGTTAGAAAAATTGAGTTACTGGATTTTGCCCATGTACAAAGAGGAAGAGGGAGACCAAAGAAGACATGACAAGAAACTATAAGGAGTGATCTTAGTTACTTAAACTTAGATAAGAATTTGGTAACTGATAGAGCGCAATGGAAACAAAGGATTCATGTAGCCGACCCCACCTAGTGGGATTAAGGCTTGGTTGTTGTTGTTTACACTCCACATCTCACAAATCCATATAAACAAATGACGACTTGCAAAATGAACAACTAGTGAGGGATTTGCATAAGCTTTGAGGACAAATTCATTGTTCACGCATATGTGAGACAGAAATTCTTTTTAATAATGCTGAGTTGGCCTCAGTAGTGAGGTAGGCCCTGTATGCATGGGGTTCCAAACACCCTCAAGTAACCCATCCTAACTACATCTAACTAATTTTTTATATTATTTTACATTTACAATTCAAACAGCAAAAAATAACTTTATTTCACATCATTTACATCCAACACAAATCTCATAGTAGTAAAATATTTTTCTCTCCATCATACCAAACAACCCAGTGTAAATTTACATTTCATAATTTTTGAATGAAAATATTCACTGAATTGGAACTGAGAGTCTCTTCATTTACTTTCTTTCCACTACGAAAACTCATCTCATGAGACCGAAATAGTGTGTTGGCTTCATGAAGAAAAACTTAGCATAATGGGCTGCCAAAAAACAAAAAAAAATCAACTTCTCTTGAAATCCAGGTGTTTACATACTATGCACAAGCTACCCTGCTAAATACAACTGCATCATTTGTTGAATATTATAGGTTAATTAATGCCCGCTCATTGAGGTTTAGCCCACCTTTCACACATGTTTAGGTTCTTGAATTATAGTACAAGAATAAGTGAGGTTGTACAATAGCATGACTTAGGTCCTCCCATTGACTTTTTCATCAGTTTAAATAAATATATCCATATTGCACTCCAATTCTCTCTCTATTTCTCTCATTCTTCCTTCAAGTCTCTTACAAATCCATCTCCCTTCTGCTTCCCTCCTTTCACCCTCCTTTCTCCCTTTCTCCCTTTCTCCTCTTGCTAATAAGGAGATCAATCTGTGGTATACAAACCCACCATCCATCAAGAATATCCTACATCTCTCATTTATGATACCATGCATCCATACGATGCCACTCCAAGAAGATAATAAAAGGGTTGGATGCCAACAATAAAGAAGTCGATGTATTGACAGCATAAAGGGGGCCAACATGCAAGTCGCTGTGAAGAAACTGAATGTCAGACGTGTGGGGCATCAATATGCAGACATCAATATATTGGTATGGGGAGACGACTATCAAGAACCGTGTCAAGCAAATCGAGCTTCGATATATAGACTACACAAACCATATCGAGGATGTCGGACCTCAACATGTCAACATGTATCCAGTCTATCAGTCGGGCTTTAACCCCCATCTCAATGATTCATTCAGATGAAAGACATCAACCTTCACATCTACTCATTGAAAAAAGACCATTAGATTTTTTGTGGGTTATTTTGGGCATTTGATTTCTTTAGAAGCTTAAGCGACACTTCTGCTGCACAAATGAGAACTCTAAATTCCTCAAAAGATAGTCATTCACCAACCCTGAAATTAGACAACTACAAAGCTTATAGAATCTCTGATTGTCAGGTGACATCTTTCACACCAATTCAACTCAGACAACTCAGACATCTGGTGAAACATGTCTAATTTGGCTTCAGTGTTGTTACTTCCAAAAACTATTGGCTTACGCTGATTCTCCATATCCTTGGATGCATATAAAGGAGGAGATCAACCTTTAGGATGTGAGCTATTATTTTCTAAGTTGTTAATCCAAAGCATTTACTCTAGAAGTTATTGTTCCCCAAACTTTACTCTAACACCACAGCCAATCAACTGCTTTCCACAATCAATAAGAGGAGGCCGAGAGACTTTGCTTAGTTGCCATTAAGGTGAAGGGGTTAAGGACTTTACATGGATAGTCCCTTGCCTGTTAACGTGAATCCAACATTCATTGACAGGTTGAGCCGACAACTACATGTCAATTAGAAGGGAAGATTGCATATGGCCTTTCTCGCACCATATTGGCATTTGTGTTGCATCATGATTCTTTCATCTCAAGCGGAGATAGTACAAATCACCTCCTCTCCAACCTCTATTAATTTATATTTGTATAGTGGAAGGGAAAAAATGGAACACAAACTTGTTAACCATGACATTTTTGTTTTGGAGGATAGCTTCTTTTGGTTTTTTGTAAAAAAATTGTATGATGAGAAGCAAAGCCAGTTAAATGTGAGGTAAATTAATTGATATATTGAGAATTAGATAAGATGTGAGAAAATGATATTTTAATATTTGAATTGGTATAGAATAGGATATAAAATGAATTTTATATTTTTTATTGAAAAGAAAAACTTAGGCCATGGCTTTTTTTACCTTTTAAGCCAAACTGGCCCAAAGGGTATAAAGGTGTTAGGGAATGGGGGAGAGAGAGAGAGAGGGAGGGAGGGGTCATAAGAAAAAAAACAGAGATATATGATGGGCATTTCTATCAATTGTTACTTTAAAACCATCAGATTGTAAGGAATTCATTTGCATGGACCAGATTAAAACAAATTTGGAAACTCGGGGGACAAGTTAAACAAAAATTAGAGGAAAGGACTGTCGTAAAACATCTTAAAAAATGTGGACTTGTGTGGAAAAAAGGATAAACCTTAGCAATCCAAGTGTAACTTATTCTGGCATGTCATATGGGTATTACGCAATACCAGGAAAGTGCAACTAAATTCATATTTAAGATGCTAATATTCCTATTAGCTACTATTTGTTGAATACTATTCTCTGCATATGATCATATGCTGCTCCACAATACAAATTAATGAGGAACAATGGCAAATTCTGGATGGTCTGAGTTTGACATCAAAAGTGAATAAATGTTTTGGCACTGATAACATCAACATTATAAATTGATATCAAAATTGATCAACAAGTCAAACTTGTGCCTACAGAAGACTTGCTGCAATTAGATTCTCATCTAATAGAAGCTGTAATGCATATAAATCAATAGTTATAACCTAATGTCAACAGTTGACTTCTAAGAGATTGCTGTCTTTTTTGGTCTTTTTCTTTTTACATGGGCAAGATCCAATAACCAAACTCTCCTTAATGGAGATTTTATCATCTTACAATTTATATATCCAAACCATCTAAGCCAACTCTCTTTAAGTATATCTTTAACGAATTCCCAAGACCATAAAAAGATAGAGAATAGCATTTGTAATCACAAAAATTTGGTTTTTCTTACCTTCATTTAGATGATATTATTTATTAGAACACTATATAAGTTAATATTGCATGAAAGAATGTGTCATAATCATCAATAATATTAAACTTTTAAGTCAGTTGGTTATCAACGATCTATGAAAAGAGATACTATACTAGGATATAGATACGATACAATATAAGGAATCTTGAAAAAATAGGATAAAGGCATGACAAATATACTGACATAAAAATCAACTATATTAGTGTGCAAAGATAAATATTAACAACTAGGTGGAGCAATCATTTTTTCTATAAGATAGGGTTATATCTTGACTTAACAAATATAATAATAAAGATTCATGCTCAATTTGGTATTTGCCAATAGCACACATCCCCAAACAATCGTTCAAGTATCCAAGCAATAAATTTAATTTTGTAATCAGATATGCCTCTTTAATATGTATCTAGGGGCTATCCAAGAGTATTGGTATCATATACAGATACACTAAACCTTTAGAAGTATTAGTGCTCCTGAGCTAAGAATTTAATGTGGCATCAAAGATAGAGGATTCCACTTCGAGAACCATTGTCCCCCAATTATCTCTCAAACGTCTACGATGAATTGAATTAAACTTGCAAAACAAGTAAAGCCTATTTGTGAGGAAGCGGAGTGTAAGAACATAAAATTATCAAAAAATTTATTATTAGTTTTTGGGTCAATTGCTTACGAAAGATTTAACACTGCACATCTAAGAAATCAAAAACTAACATTCACATAATTCAGAAATGATACCTCAGTGCGCCTTAAGAGAGTAGCAAGGATTACAACCCACTCTTTAAATTTCACAGTGCACATATGTGCAAGAAGGAATTCAGCATCTAATCGACTCTGGAGGGTACCCATTTGCAACTATAAGAATCACAAGAAATTGTCAGTACATATGACATGTCTATCAACATTAACAACATCCTTTCAAAAAAAATGAAAAAAGAAAACATCCTTTCAAAAAAAAAATTCCTTACGACCGATTAACCACAGTTTTACATTTAAGGACAGAATGAACATTTTTGCAAACAATGGCATGGATATAATTTTGGATGTAAAATTCACAAAAGAAAAGTTTGAGAAATCAATATATTTTCAGTTGTTGAAGAATTCACAAAAATAAAACAAGAATCAAAGCAAGCCTACATGTCCTGTGAAGTAACAAAAGCATAATGCTCTCTCATAGAAGCACAAATAATGCAGTACAATCCAATTCTAACAAAACAAAAATGGATCTATCTATTTTACAAGGAAAATTCATATGAATACTTGCTTTCCATTTGCTTATGCGTAAAAAGCAGTTTGGCCTATGTTTTGTGGATCTCTTTAATATTCTTCCTTGCTTTTCAAATTTCAGCACTTTATTTTCTCTGTTTCAACATAAACCTGCAATTTGATGCCTTGGTGAGATCATTCATGTGACCCATTTAAAGAGCTGCCCATTATGTTTGATGACCAGATTAACCACTATAAAAACAACTTCCTATTTTCTGAAAGTAACTGCAGCTTGGTCCCTCTATCTTTTGAACATAACATTTTGGTCCCTTTGTTTGGAAAAAACCTAACAATCATATCTATCAATATTTTGAGGCTTTCCTAATGAGCGAGAGAATTGAAAATGTTCTTAAAGCACAAACAAAAAGCAAATAGCAATAATGAAAATCTACTTACAGCCCTAAACAACATCAGTAAATGTCCCTCTATCTATCAACGTACCAAAGTGGTAAATTAAATTGCTTGCTTTTCAATGACTAGATATTGAGATAGCAAATTACATCCATGAATCAAACTACAGATACCCTCACAACCTAGGGACCAAACTGTTTTTTACCTTCTATTTATTATACTTCATGAAGCCATCAAGAAACAGTTTTCATGAAGCAAATGATGAAAATGACTTCTTCAAAGTACAAAGAAAATCCTGTGTTACACTGTTAAACAAACGATTTTGTAAAATTCTTTTAAAATCACAAATCACAATTAATACCATTGGCAAAACAATTGCTTAACTTGCTTCAGTAAAATTATATGCCCAAAAGATTCGTTTATATGAGCATAACTTTACTACCAAATCAACTAAAATTTGTTCAAGATTGACCCAACGAAACCTTCCCCAAACATGCGCAACCATATAATTAAACCACTAGCCAAATGCAATTAACAGAACAACATAACTTAACAGGCCAAGAACCATTTGTGCACTTGTATCTTCAGAATCCACCAAATCAAGACAATCTTTCCTCCTTGCTTAATAATCCATACCTTACATTTCCTTGACCTTTTGGCTCAAAGATATTCTTATCAGTGACATTAAAAATATATTTTTATCATGAGATACACAGCATATCTCCAGAAAGAATATCTACTGTACTCCTTCCATTATACAAGAACTTGCCAAAAAAAAGTTTCTTGTGATCAAAACTTAAATTGCAGGAACAAAGTACAGAAAAATTACACATGTAACACTTAAGGGAAGGATGAAAAATGTGCTTGAATGTGTGAATTATAAACATATACATGCATATCTATCTACACACGCACACACATATATATATAGAGAGAGGGAGAGATAGGGACAGAGAAGAGGAGAGAGAGAAAGAGACAGAACGAAATCTATATGTATGTATGTATGTATGTATGTATGCATGCACGTATGGATGTATGTATAGGTGTGTGACATACATGAACCAAACCAAATTTGCAAAATCATAAATTGTAATTTGTGAAGGAAAAGTTAACAAAGAAATAACAATGATACATCTAAGCCCAGTATTCACTATCTCTCATGATTGGCCATAACGGAGACTAAAATGATCAAGTCAGACAAGAATGCTTGTCATAGATTCAAAAAAAAATGGAAAGCTAGAAATCATGTAAAAGGTGGCTTTTTATAGAGTAATAGCCAAAACTATAAAGTAATTCAATAATGCATCTACCTTTCTATTTTATTATTTACCTCTTGAAACATGTACAAAACCTTAGTCTTTAAGGAATATCAAGTCCAGAAATATCATGTGTCTAGGACAACAACAGCTTCATGTTTGTTTGACTGTTATGAGAGCTGCTTACTAATAGTGATATAATTTTTTTAGCATAAATAAAACTACGATAAGGTCTTAGGTATCCAATAATAAGTTTGACATGAGATCTATCACGTTTGTAGGTGAAAGTTAGCTGAACGGTGCAATCTCACGTTTCCTACTCTAACCAATATGCTCAAAACATGTACTAACAGAAAGATATCACAACATCTAGTAAGTTTTAAACCTTTTCACCAATTAATTCAAGCCCAGAAGAAAAGTTGTCAAGGCGAGCACATCCTAGTCTCTCCCGCTCAAGAAAATCCTGCATTAAATTAGAGCCAAACAATGTAAAACCTCTATCTGACAAAACAAATGACAATAGCCATGAATAACTAGACTTACCACAAGATCAAATTGAGTTCCTTTCACAAATGCTACAAGTTTAGAAAGTTCTTTTCCGGCCATCAAAAAGCTGGCATGGTTCTCTAAAATGTTTTTAACAGAAGCAATATGTGTGCTAGGCTCTTTCAACGATGTGCTATTCAAGAATGAAATAGAAAAGATCTCCTGTCAGGCCTCTAAGGTCATAGTACATCATGGCATTCTGGAAAACAATGCTCATACCTCCTCCAATCAGATAACTGCCTTCTTGAAGAGGAACCAAATAGGAAATAACCTAAAAATCTTGGAGATTTATCAGCCTCAGCAGTGGAACTTTCATAGTCCCTACCAGATCTTAACAAGAACCGAACCTACAAAATTCAGTAAAAATAGTCACATCAATTGAATCCCCTGAAAACATTGAGAAGAAAATCCATGAACTCATACCAATTCACCAGCAAGTTCATACAAAGATTCATCAAGAGTTGCCTGCAATGGTACAAGTACTAAATCCGATATTCCATAAAAAAATCAATAATCAATTGTCTGAGACAAAATGCAATGTTCATAACAAAATCTTAAAGTCACTTATTCTTACTTGTAACAAGCGAAAAGCACAGTATTGGCTGACAGCAGGACCTTCAAGTTTAGCAATCACCTATATTTGCATGCATTTTCATGATATAAGTTTTACTCTTAAAAGTTACTGATAACTTGAAACTGCCTCCGGCATAGCATGAAAGTATATGGATGTTGAACTGCATTTAACAAGTTACTCACCAAAATAGATAATCTCATACATATGCAATCTACAAACAAGTGGACATATTCAGTATGATGCGGGTGAATGAAAAATTTTGAATAAAAAGATGACAGAAAAGTTTTCCCTGGTACAATGGATGACATCTTGGTTAGTGGCTACATAAATTCATATACAATACGATCTATTTACATATATATATATATATATATATATATATATATATATATATTCATATATTCACTAGTACGTGTGGTTTTGCCCACAATTGAATATGGATGCAGTTATGCATGTACATTAATTGTGTGAGACAATATTCATATAGTGCATATTTACTTATCTTATCTCCCCATGCGCAAAGAACCGCATACTTGTATACAACCACACACGTGAATGCATAGACAAGCAAACATAGCACTCAATACTACATTTTAAAGAATAAGAAAAAAATAATTAAATTTCCTTAGCTTTCCTACAATATGTTAATTAAGTAAATTTTTTTATTTTAAACTAACGGCTAGAATTGTCAAATTTTGATTAGGATATGTTACTGAAAAAACGTTCAACCATTATTTCTAAAAACACTAGTCAGACGTACCACCTTGCACATTCAAGATATCATGAAATATGCAAGTATTTCAAACCACTTCAAAGATTCTTTAAAACATAAAGCTCGCTATAGACTAGCGCTTCATACATAAAATTTGCACCAAAAACCCACAACTGGCATCCAGGAAAAATTATTGTGTTCTATATTTAGATATAAAGGAACTTGAAAAGCACAATCAATGAAAAACAGAGAGGAATATCAATAGTGTTTGGAAAGATGTGTATCAATTTAGACAACAAAAACTTAAGAAAATACATAAACAATTATTCGCTCCAAAGAGACAAAAAAAGTACCAATATATAGCAAGCAGCAGTCCTATACCATCGTCGTTGAAAACATTCTTCGAACAACCTGAAAATCGAGAATTATGTCATTCAACATTTTGTACACCATATATCATTTCCAAATTTGGCATTGGGACCATTTTTTCATGAAGCATATCATGCCATCCCCTCAAGTCCATAGATACTATCAAGGTTAAGCGTTCATATTTCCCGTAAAAGACCAAATTCTATCCCTAGATTCATATGACCGTATGCGTGGATTTACATAAGCCTAAAAACTGGACTGTGAAAATTAGAACCTTTTCTCAAGGAATAAAGTAAGCCAATTTGAAATAAAGATCTGGAAGGGTGTAACTTCAAACATAAGTAAATAACCTTAACAGAAAAATAAATAAAACTATGATAGCACATAAAACAGAAGGAAGCGTGTGAATAGAAAATTGTCTACAGATCTATCTTCAAAATTTCTGAAATGAACTTGTTAATGTCATTAGCAGATATGAGAAAAAAGAAAATATAAAATCCAAATGTAAGAGATGAAAGACAATGAGAGAAATAAACTCACTCAGTCGACCTTCCAGCAGCAGTAAATAGATCTGCCCAGTGCCGCCCATCAGTTTTTCTAGCAACACTAACAACCACATCTAGATATTCCGGGAAGTTTTTAATTAAATCACATGTCTTCTCCAAAAGCGAGCAGCCAGAAGATTTAGGAGAAGACACATGAATCTTACTTGTGGTTTGCCTGCTTCAAGAAGTGAAAAAATAATAATAGCTTCATCAGAATCATACTATAATGAAAATTTTATTTTTTTTTTATAACTTTTCTGTATTCACAAAAAAGTCCCAATTTAAAGTTAGGGTGAATTGCATCTGAGCTTCTGAAGTTCGAGAGAATGCAAAACAATTCCAATTTTAAAAGTTTTGCAGAACAGGTCCATCAAGTATGATTTGCATGAGCACATAGGTTCCCCAAGTATAGTTTGTATGAGCATATTAGCCCCCCAGTTTGATTCCTGCCATTTAACGTGGTCCTATTGACATAAACTGTCAATATTAACCAAACATGATCATTAAACCTTTTTCTATGTACGAAAATGCCCCTTATTTGACCCTCACAATCTCTATATTATTTCTCATTTTATTTTCTTGAACCTCTATTGCGGCTCAAGTTCATCTTCTTAATTTAAGATTTTTTATTTAGGGAAAGAAATATCTGAAATAAGTTCATTATCTTAGGTGGCGTGAAAATTCCAAACCTAAAAATCATTTACCTTCATTTTAATAGGGTTGTAATATTTGGGACTAAATGTGCTAGCACAAACCATACCTAAAAAACTTGTCTTGAAAATTTTTTACAATTGAGACTAATTTGTATTCTCACTCTAATCTCAAGAGCCCATATGCAATTTACCCAAGTTAATATACTTATATGATCACTCAAGCATTAGGATTTCGCATCACAAAAAGAGAAAAGGAGGTTGAACTCAAGATCCTCTCATGGTGGCGAACAAGTATGATATCAAGTATTGAATAGTCAAATTTGAGCATCAAAATGCATGCTCCATATTTGAACAAAGTGACGATAATGTACATGCTTCACAAAAGTTTACATTTTTCTTACTCCTATTAAGTGTAAGGGGTTAGAGTGCTGACACAAGGATAGAATGGGCCAACAGAACAATTTAGTGTGCATTTATTCATCCTAGTTATCTTTAACTAGGTTGTAGCTAAAATCAAGTGATGAAATGTTTGCAAAATAGTTTATGATGTGAAATAGAATTATTATCTTAAGATATGTATATGATATGAAATAAAATTAATTATTTAAAATTTGTGTAAGATGTGAAATGTAATGAAACTGTAACCTTGGGATTTATGTAGGATGTGACCTGCTTAGTTAAATTTAACTGGGCTAACTTTAGCAATGAAAAATCAATGTGGAACTAACTGTTTGCAATTATGACGTACCAGTCATTTATTCCTGAAAGAACTACATTTACTTTAAGCTAGCATTCTAGATGAACAATCAATCTTCACAGGCATAGGAGCGATTGATGAGATATTTAAACGAATTTACTTCAACAAGAACTAATACCTTGAAATTTCAGCATCAAATACCGTAAATAGAAGCCATTCTAAACAATGGGAGAAATGACGTTGTTTTGCTGATAAACATGCCAACCGCAAAGCTTCTTCATTTTTATTCCTCTAAACAAATATTAAAATGAAAATAATATAAAGCATTATTGATGTAGAAATACAAAAAAGAAAGGAGAGAACATGAGAGGAAAGTGGAGTACATATAGAAAATTTTATTCATTCATCAAAGACTAATGATTACAAAAGCATTGGGTTTATTTATGGCCAACTTTCTCAACTAATCTTGAGAAAATCTATGACGCAAAAGATTGGCAATTGGGATCAAGGAAGAAACATCAATAATATGTTGAATATCTCTTATGGATGGCAAATTCATCATGAAGCTCAAAAGACAATATCGAAAAATTCATTCAAAATACTTCTTATCTTAGGGGAATAATCAAGAAAGTCTGAAAACTGTAAAAATGTAGGACTTGTCCAGCAACAAATAAGATTTGACTAGTATGAGTTGACAACTCAAAATTTTTATTGTTCAGAAATGATAAAAGCATTTGAAATAGGAGAAGAAGTTTGATGGTCATCTAAACTTTAGATTGGAGGCTCACAAGGTTGGCAAGCTTTAAGATGATATTCTCACCATTGTACTTGAAAGTTTAAATCTTCTCTTCCTTGTTACTAATGATACCAAGGTCATATAACTAAAACCGACCTACTAAAATATATACCACATTCATGAGCAGTACGTTACAAATACAATACATAGCAGCCCAACATTTTGCATGGTACTACGCACTTCTGGGTCACAACCTAGGAAGTCTTATTGAGCCAGGCCACTTCATGTGAAGTATAAGGTTCAACCATAAAGGGCAAGTCCAACAATAGCACCAATACCACAACATTCATGATGCTGTCATAATTAATCACAAGTTTATAGGACTTATCACTGTAGTAAATAAAATTCTTGAAAATACTAGTTCTTTTAAACTCACCAACCAATTTTGTCATCGAGAGGGCACATTTAACAAAGGTCACACAATCAAACTCTAGTACAACATCACAATCTTAGCCTCATTACCAGAATACATGGACTAAATATGTATAGATGACATTGTATATTGGGAGTAGGCAATAACACGTAGTACTTTTTGAACTCGGACTACATACAATTTACTAAATTAGGATCTGTTTGATCATTACATCACTTGAGTCATGCCAAAGAATAAGATGATTCATTCATTATAAAATAATAATATTATTATTAAATTAATTTTTAACACATCTTACATAACTTTCAATATAAAAAATCTACTTTATTTTACAGGATATATCATTTTCAATATATCAATTAATTTTATTTCATATCATATACAATTTTTAATATAATTAACTAACTTTATTTCGCATTATACACATATCTTAAAACAAGTACACAGTTTTCATGGCATGATCAAATTAATCTCTTTGCCAAATAAACCCTAACAAGTCGAATTTTTAAGTTAAAAAAATTACCATCGTAGGTATGGATTGAACTACATTGCGCAATTTCCTGCATGATGGGAAATTTTGTCGCAAAAAGGAAAGGTGGATGTCACAATTTTGCTCCATTAAGGCATAACGGAAAGTTTAAGACCATGCACTACACATGTGACATCCAAGAATGTTGATTTGAGATTAAAACTAAAGCTGTTTTGCACTTAAAATAAATAAGTTTGACCAAAATATAAAAAAGTTGAACCTATTTATAAGAAAATGAAAATTGGGGGACCACAATGCAATTTTCCTCAAAAATGGGATAGTGATGCCAGTTGCCAACGCCAGCACCCCCTTCCCTTCTCCTTATTACCACCAGGCTCTCTCCCTGTCTGCCACGGTTTTAAAAAACAGAGAGAAATTTCTCTCGCTCTCTATTTTCGCGCCCCTCTTTCTCGCCGTGCCTCTGTTCTACCTGCCAAAGCTGCTGCCTAACCCGAAAAAAAAAAAGGAAGAGGACGAAGAAGAAGAAAGAAAAGGAGGGAAGAAAGGGAAGAAGGCTATTCTCTCTCTTTTTACTCTTTGTCGTGCGTCAGAGGTGTGAAGAAAAAGAGGGAGAAATTAATATTTATCACACGGTAAAGAAGCTAGGTAATTCTTTCCCCTGAAATTAAAATTGATTTATTTTTTTATGTTTGTATATATATAATCCTAAGAGAATATGAAATAGTAGTGTTTAACAAAATGATTTATTAATTAAAAAATGAGTTGGATTTAATGTTCTGTGAAGTGATGTGGTACGAAGAACTTGTATACCTAAAATCGATGAGAGCGAAAAGTTGTCTATAACAAGTTATTCCGACAAGAGCGGGGAATGTTCGCCAAGTGATGTCCTAAAAAGGAATCACTAATGTAAGGTTCGGCTCCTGATAAGGTTTCTAAGATAACAAGTTGTAGAAATTTTTATCAAGCTTCTAATTGAAGGGGTATGAGAATGATATTTGCATATCACTATACAAAAAAGTGTTATGAAATTACGAAACTAAATAAGAAGAGAGAAATGAGAAATTATGATGACGATTGATGAATTTATATTCCACATGTTATACAGTCTTATCAGTGTGATATATGACAAAGCGGGAGTAACTTTATCGATCAATTATGTCATATGTTATGATATAATATTTCTGTTGCGCATGCGAAAGTTATTTTAATATAAGGTATGTCATATATTTATATATCTATAAATAGTTATTAAATATCCCATGATATTATTTCTATCTTTTCTTATGATATCTGTACATGTTTTGAAATTTATGTTATATTGTAGTTGAGATGTTTTACCTACATAGTTTGTATTGACGAACTCCTGTCATTTTTGGTGACAGGTATGACACTAAAAGATTCACGAGATATGGAAAGGGATATCAAATATTGCAGTAAGTGATTTTAAATTTATGCTACATGTTATGAAGTGTATCTTTGACATCTCGGTTACTAGTAACTCAGACAATTTTAAAAAGAGAGGCCGAGTATGTATTGGTAGCCGGGACGTCACAACACAACTAGACGACTAAGGATGAAATGCATGTAGTTGTGGCACTGGACTAGAATTGTTGTGTAAGACATCATTGGATGAGAGATGCTGGCAACGTTGGCAAGGACACGAAATTGATTGGGACAACATGTGAATGAAGACGAAGGATAGATGCAGGGCGCACCGACTAAGTCAACAGTGTAGCACGTGAGACACAAGTTAGTTACAAAAGCTCTACAATGGAAGGAGTGCGGTCAGATGCAGATAGCGTGCATCTATCAGGATACATCCACCAGTAGGTGAGCGCTACAAATCATACGTTTGTCCAAAGAGATTGCAACGATGTGCAGAAAAGAAAAAGATAAGCAGCAGTCCTAGCACGATCATGCTATGTGCACTAGTACACAGCATCAAGTTGCGAGAATTCTTGTTGAAAAATTAAGAGAAGCAAGGCATCTCAGGGTTACAGATCCCTCAATGTGTGGCCCAAGGTCTTAAAAAAATTGGCTGGCCACGATTGTAAGACGGAGAGTTGCAGAGTACACAACCTCAAACTAAAGCTCTAAAGATTTGTGAAATCTCAATGTACTATGAAATGTGAAAGTGAAAGATCTGAAGTGAAGCCCCACTACCAACTCATGTTAGAATTACAAAAGAGAAATAGGAGAAGAATTAGAAGAAAGGGAGTGTACGAAAAGAAAGTGGAGAAATTATAAATAATTTTATTCATTCATTAAAGTAAAAAAAATACAAAGATATGGGATTCATTTATAGTCAACTTTTCCTAACTATTCTAGAATGAATCTACAATAAAACAAATAAAATTCTAACTATCCAAATTATTTCAATTTCAAATTTATGTAAAGTTTACAATAAATAATACTATCTAAAAATGCATTCCCTCCAAATACAATCTTAAATTCAGTCAATCGGCCTTTATTTACGCCTAAAATAAGTACGTCAAATAACTTTTATGCCATTAAGTGTGCTGCCATCGGTCACTAAAACAACACTAAAACAAATAAAACAAATATGAAAAAGGAATTTACATGAAAGCAAGGTTTTCTAGATATATAAATCAAAAATAACAAATCCCTCAATTTTCAATAGCACGAGTTTATTGTAGTTCGATGTCACTTTCAATATTAGGAGCATAGTTGCAATAGCACTTCAAAAAAGGGAACTATCATAGGAGTTTTAATAATTTTCATACATGCAGTTTATTTTGAAGTAATGATAACATTAAATACTACAAACGAGAAATATTTAGGCTTATTTACTGCAAAATAAACATCATTCCAACTAAGTATTCCACTGCATAAATAAGTTTTTTTTTATATAAAACTGTTAAGAAAAGAAAAGCATATAAACCGGGTATTAATGCAATATATAATGATTCAATTTTGTGAGAGTCATAATGTTATCTAGGTTACAAAACCTTGTAAAGATCTCAAGTTTCATACAATGCATGTGTATGACAAAACATTACACAAAAGGTTAGCTTCATGGTAAAACCATTGCTTAAGATTGAAAAATAATCTCAGTCAGTACCTGAAGAAGATGCCGAAGCAAACAATGCAAGATCGTCTGAGCTTGAGGACACAACTCGAAGCATGGAAATTCGGTAAATGCTGCAAATGACATTCTTTGAGAAACTCCAACAACAATACCAGCATTTGGAAGAAGCCCAAGAGGATATACTTCACGATCAAATTCAAGCTCTGGATCCAGCTACAGTGGGAGATGCCAATTTACAATAATTTAAGTTCTCTAAGACCACATTGAAAAAAATACAAGAAAAAATGAAACCATCCAAACAAGACTGGTTTTCATTTTACGGTTCAAAATGACTTTCTAGAGGCCAATACTACAAGGGGTGCTTTATTTAGTTAACCTTTTCTATCATAGCAACCCGCCAACAACAACAAAATTGCTACAAAAACAAAGAAACTTTGAATCACAAAATAATTAAGCTCATGCATGTTTTAAATCTTTTGTAATAACTATTATTAGATAAATATGGTAAGCCTCATAGAATGATTGTTTACAAGTCCTTGGGTGCTAAGGGTTTCACATACTAGTCCACAGATTTTAAATCATAACACCTAGGTAAGGTTGGCAATATATTACCATTTGGTTTCTAAGCATCTTAACATTTTGCATACTTTATTTTTTTGATAATAACATTTTGCATACTTAGTCCAAATTGAATGTAAGATTATATGTGACAAGAACCACATAACAATAAGTCGCCAACCTTACAAGACTTCAAGGACCTAAGTGCTACAATTCAAAATCTGTCGGCTAATGTGTAAAAACCCTAATCTCAAGGACAAATATGCAATTTACCTCTAAGTTAACAAAACAAAGACATTACCATCCTTATTGTTGTAGACATGGGAAGTTTCTCAATTTAACTTTTCCTTAAATTTAACATATATTACTATATAGGTAATTAATTAATGGTGACAAAAAAGTTGAAAAAGGACAAACCTAAGCAAAAATTTCAGTTACATGAATATACAATTCCGGATCATATGTTACATAAAGTAATTTCTGATTTTCGAATTCAGTTTCAGTATTATAGTTTAAAAAACAATAGTTAACCAAATTGAACCAATTCTGAAAATAAATGTAAATTAGTTTGATTAATGAAACAAGGCCACTAAAACTAATATTAGTAATTCTTTATTAGAAATGTGTAACTAAAAAGGGATTATGATGTATATTTTATCTAACTTTATTTTTAAAAGTAAATGCCATGTTGCAATACTTAATATTTAACAAACTATTATTTGGACTTCAAAAATCTTTTATAGGTAAGATATGAGATTTAAATAATAAACATTAATTATTTTTCATCATTATTAGGCTATGAAGCACGAGTACGATACGGCGATACGGATACGATACGATATGGATACGACGATACGCCAAACTTAAAAAAAGTAGGATACGGATACGTCAGGATACGACTATTATATTTATGTATAATATGTCATATTCTTATATTTAAGATATAAATCTATAGTAAATTATAATAATTTATATATTTTATTGTTATAATTTTCAAAAATATCTTTTAATTTTTTTTTCAAATTAATTATATTTTTTAAATATTATTAATATCACTAAAAAAAATATTATAGACAATTGAAATACAAAAAAAAAAATATCCTTCAACAACTATTGAGTTTAAAAGATTTTAAATTAAAATAATATTTTAAAATTTATTTAATTACTTTCAACCTATCACAAATTATCTAAATGAGATAAGAGTTTAAATATACATCAATAAATTAGTTTCAGTTTTAATTTAAATCCAACCTAAATTAATTAGCTCGATGCAAATGATATATAATTGAAAATAATATAGATAATGTGACATAAACTCATATATACTAATCTAGTTAAAGTAGATATATGATCTCCTGTCTCTGAGTCTTAACTAAATAAATAAATAAAATAAAAAAGACCAAAGTTCTATCATTTTCATAATATGAGTTTGATTAAAGTAAAAAAAAAGTGATCGGTGTCTAATAGAAGGAAAGATAGTATAGTTGATATAGAAAAATTAGATAATACAGTTGCTTGCGAATACCAAATTCTTTTTCTATTGCTGAAACACTAGCGTGCATTAAGTATTTTGCAATCCCAATTGTGTGAGTTCAGTATATCTCTCAATCTTATTATTTGAGTCTATGCGTGAATTGTGTTTTACGTATAATAAATTTTTTAATTTTTTATCGTGTAGGCCAAATCAACTGTTTCAACATTTTTTTCTTTAATTAGAAGTATCGGACAAGTATCGGGCAAGTATCGGGCGAGTATCGGATTTTTAAAAATTAAAAATAAAAATTGATACGCCACGTGGCGTATCGGATACGTATCGGTGGAGTATCGGGGAGTATCGGTATCCGATACGGATACGATACGGATACATTAGGCTCCACGAAGTATCGGTGCTTCATAGTTATTAGGAAAGGGATTATGATGTATATTTTATCTAGATAATGATGTATATTAGCAGGATTCAAGCAGGATGGGTAAAATGAAGAAATGCTTCTGGTGTGTTGTGCGATAGAAAAATCTCATCCAGAATCAAGAGTAAATTTTATAAAACTGTAGTAAGACCAGCGATGATTTATGGTGCTGAATGCTGGCCTGCAAAGAGGAAACATACAAATAAATGTTGCAGAAATGAAGATGTTAAAGTGAATGTGTGGATATACACGAAAAGATAGAATGAGAAATGAGTATATCCGAAAGAAAGTTGGTGTTACACCAATTGAGGATAAACTTATAGAAAGTCGGCTTAGATGGTTTGGACATATAAATCATAGGCCGATTGAAGCTTTAGTTAGAAAAATTGAGTTATTGGATTCTGCCCATGTACAAAAAGGAAGAGGGAGACCAAAGAAGACATGACAAGAAACTATAAGGAGTGATCTTAGTTACTTAGACTTAGATAAGAATTTAGTAACTGATAGAGCGCAATGGAAACAAAGGATTCATGTAGCCGACCCCACCTAGTGGGATTAAGGCTTGGTAGTTGTTGTTGTTATTATTAAGAAAATTCTTGCATATGCTTAGATTACAAATAACAACCAAGTTTTTACCCTATTAGGTAGGATCGGCTACATGAATCATTTGTTTCCATTTCATTCTAGTAAATAAGAGAGTCTCATTTAGCTCTATGCAAGATCATTCATTATAATTTCTTGTCATGTCATTTTTGGTCTTCCCTTTCCTCATTTTACATAAACAAAATCTAATAACTAAATTCTTCTTACTAGAATTTCAATCAACCTACAATATATGTCCAGGTCATCTAAGCAGATTCTCTAAGCTTATTCTCAATTGAAGCAATTCCAACCTTCTATTTTTGAAATTATTGATAATTGTGAATTAATTTCCTATTCAAATTGTTTTTGAGCAATTTTGGTTAGTTATTTTATTTGAATTAACTGGTATTGGTTTTATATTAGCTTTGGAAATGCACCGCACAAGGAATAAAAAAGCAAAAAAAATTAAAATAAATTTTGTAATTAACTCTTTTCTCTATACCCACAATACTAAATGGATAATCATAATCATAACAATCAAAGCTTTAAAGCTTGATCAAACCTGATCGAAATCTTATTTTTTGAATTACTTACCATCGTGCACAGTTGAAAATTGACTTTTTTGACTTGTTTTGGGTCATGTTGAAACCTCAAGATTATGGCTAATTTTAGCCAAAGAAATTGTTGAACAACAATCAAACCATAAGCTTTCAACATAGCCAATGGTTGTTCGTGTGAGTCTTCATTGTCCACAGGACACTAGTGCTTGTAACACTCCTCTTAAAAGTTCCACATGCTCTCTCATCTCCTTATTGTGTGGGACTATACATATACATACTTTAAAAATATTTCTAATTTTAAAAAAAATAAAAGTATAAATAATTTCATGTTCAAAAAGAAATTTAAAATGTTAAATAATTACATTTTCTGAAACTAAAGCCAAAATGAAACGACATATTCCAAAACTCCTAAATTGTCAAAATCAAAAGTGAGTTTTTAAATGTTTTTTGTTTCATCATTACAGTAATTTGCCAGTCCTTTTATTATGGACACTACTTATCTTCATTGACTTTTCTAAGTCTCTTCCTCCACCAACATATAATTTTATGAAAATCAGGTTATTTTCAGTCATCTAGACCTATTTGGCAATAATATTGTATATAACATATTTTCACATTATTATTTTTTGATAGAATTTTCACATTATATTTAATTCAACAATTACGTTTCCCATATCCCAAAAACCAATTTTTGAAGCATAATTTCAGCGTACAAAATAATTTAACAGATATCTTTTCAGTGCAAAAGAACATTCATCCTTCAGAATAAACAAATACCTGGCAAAAATCTTCCTGTTTGAATGGGTCAGCTCCCTGAGATGGATACCAAACCTGCAAGTTCTGCGTTATTGAAACTATAACAGACCAAAATTAAACAGTGATATCATCTTCATGAATACAACAGCAGCAGAAAAAAATTGATTACAAATCTACACAAAGAAAGCCAAGATGAACATAAGATTAATGCATTCATATAGAATAATATTACCTGCATGCCTCGGTGGCTATAGTCTAGCCAAGAAACTTCCTCAATAAGATTTTCCTTCTCCTCTGAAAGGCCGCATGTTACCCAAAACTGCTCAACTGAATTTGTTAGCACTCGCTCATGCCCGTCATCCAAATCAAGCAATGAAAGTTCGCCATTAGATCTCAACAGTAAGCATCTACAATTACAAGCAATGCCAATCAAGACTTCCTGATTAAGCTGGTATTCTAAAAAAAAACTGCAAAGAGAATGAACCTAGAAGGCTGGACTAGAAAAGTTGACGATGACAAATTGTTCTTCAGCAATCCTGCAACCGTTAGATCAGGTATGAATCGCATAGATACTGGGTGGTTCTTTGAAGTCATAATTGAAAGCTCCCTCAATGTCGCAAGCTGTTAACCATTTGATTACTAAAGTAGACATAGTTCATGAAGATCAACAATCATCTATAAACAATCTAAATAAAGAAATAAAATCTCTACAAAATGAAAGACATGGTCAGATGTCACTAAAAAAGTACTAATACCTAATACCCGATTACCTGTAGAAATGGTGTGCTAGTGGGAAATAGTTCTCCTGAAATGTTTACATGGAAGATATGAACATCAAAGGGATGGTAAGTTACAAGTAGATGGTCCTGGAAAACATCCATGATTATCGGTTTCCCAGGCAATGGCTTCCGACAAAGTAAAGAGCTCTGGTCAAGGTGATATCTTGGAAAAAATAAGAGCTCATACCTGCAGAAGATAACCAAACCTTCTCAAGATGCACAGCAGTGGCATGGACCACATGAAGCTCCCAAAAGAAATAAGTCATAGATCCAACATAAACGCACATCAAAAGCATGCCCTCACGCACATCAAAAGCATGCCCTCACGCACACACGCACACAGAGACGAGACACAGCGAGAGTGGAAGAGATATTTAGACATAATATATATTATCTGAAAAATCAGAAAATGAACTTTGAATGATGCCAAAACTCTACGACTGGTTGTAGAAGGTAGTTGTAAGAGAAATATATTCTGGAAAATTTAAATAATAGGAAAGAAATGCTTCTAATACAGCATGAGAAAACACAAGTACAAAGAAAATGCAAGGAAGAGACAATGCTCTCACGTGTTTGACGAATCAATAAAGTTGCATACGATAATAATTTTCCCCATCCACATTAGACCTTTGCATTCAATTTTCTGTTCTTGAGTAACATCACCAAAGACACGCCATCTTTTGTTACGTAGGTCATATAGGATGAGACCATGCAAGCCTGCAATTGCCAAGTACATGCCGTCTTTGCTAGCAACAACATGTAGAATTGGCCAATTTTGAGAAACATAAGATACCTGATGGATAATACCCATTATGTTAGAAATGACAAAACTGATGTGGCAATTTGCAGTTTAAATAAGCAATAGCATTTTTTTTTCCTCAGAAGACCTAACTGGAAGATTAAGATGTAGTATGCTCAGTTCATCTGTATCATCACACTGTACTATAAGAACCCGATCTTCACCAGACAAAATTTGCCGGGCATATGTAGTACCAGAAAGACCTCTATTGAGGCAGCATTTACCAAAAGAAAATGCAATAATTCTATCCGATGAACTCTCCTCAACAGCATAAAGCTTGTAACCATATTCATCCCAATGCAACAGAGAGGTCCCACCAATAAGAGGCTCATTTTTCAGCTCCTGATTAGTTTTCACCACAGGTGATTGAGCAGAGTTTAATCCTATCTGTCGGATTGTGCACATCAAACGACATCCAGATACAGACCATACAGTTAGTCCTCTGAACTTCCACCCTACTGCAAATGCATAATTGTCGGGTGTCCAGGCTATACAAGTAACGGAGCCTGTATCCTCCATAGAATACCTATAGAAATTGAAAAAGCAACTTATCAAATTAGTTTGAAACAAACCAAGAAACCAATATACAAAAGTTCAGCAAATTAGATGAATCCTCCATTAGCTCACAATGATATCGTCTTTAAGGAAAAACTAGGGTGGACAAATTGATATTATTAGCTCTGTTTTGAACTACTGTGTCCAATATTTAAGTTTGAAGATAAAAAACACTTTATCTGTTTGATAGGCTTCTTATATACAATATTCAAAGCATTTTTAAAAATTTTGCAGATTTTTTAATCATCATCAGATGCATTTTTCTCACAAGTATCTCAAGCACATCTTTAAATAATGCTTAACAAAAGGACAAACTTCATCTACAATTTTTTCTAATCATTCAATTTTTTAACATGACATGTTCGCAGTACTTAAATTATATTTACTCAAACTCCAAACTTCATTTCATCATTGGAAACTAGATTATATTAGTTTTCATCAATATATATTTCTACATATTCGATCTTCAAAAAATCTCATTAAAAATTAGTGTCATTGATGCATGATGGGAGAAGTGTTTTGAATGAAGAATAACAAGCACTGATGATTTAAAAAGTTGCAGAACTAACGACAATATATAATCTTTCACAGCTCAGGAGTCAGGAGTGAGAGACAATATGGGTAAGACTTGAGACAAAGTGACAAAAGGACAAGCAGTTATCTGTAAGTGAAAGCACCATCTTTCAAAACCCAAAAGAAAGTGCTAATTTTTCCTCTTTCACGAAAGCACTATCTTTCAAATTCCAAACTATCGAAACCTCTTCTCATGAGGAGTGAAAAGGGGTAGAAACCAAAACTCAAAGTTGGAGGAGAAACACAATGAATGGGAAAGGAAATCAGTAGAATGAATGAAGTTAAATATTTAAGGAATAATATTTAATATATTCAAACTATTATATATTTAAGGAATCAAAATATTATATATTCAAACTGTTCAGCCTTGCTCGGGTTCTAGCACTTAAATTTGATGTGAACAACTTATCGAGTCAATTTCTGGTCAACAAGAAACCTGAAGATTTCAGATATACACACACACACCAAGAATGTTTGCGTCAAGTCCAGGACAACTTGGCAGGTCAGCACTTCTTTAAGCGCCTAGCATCATTTGTATGAAATTTCGAGATGGCTAACACTAATCTCCAATTTCAAATATCGCCATAACTAGTTCATGAATCTCAGTGCTCATATAAGAATACAAGTATCTCTACAGATCATCAAAAAGCAAGATTAGTTGCATCATGAATTGTTAAATGAATCGGGAATTTAGGTGGATATTGATGCCTTCTAGATATCCACTACGATAATAAGGATAGTAGAGAATGATAAGTCATTTAATATAGAACTCATATAACTAATTAAACCATTAAATTACTTTTATTCTTATCCCCAGTCATACAGAGACAGTCTGAATAAGTAATTATAAGGATAGTAGAGAATGATAACTCATTTAATATAGAACTCATACAATTAATTAAACCATTACAGTTTTTTAGTCTTACCCCCAATCATACAGAGACACAGTCCGAATAGGTAAAGCACAATTTGAGAGGTCATACAGCTCCACTGCACCTCTACTGCAACCAACAGCAAGAATTTGCTGCTCTGGAGCTATTGAAACGCACATAGCATCAACTGTGTTTAACCACCTCTCAGCTTTAATTGAATCTATGTGTTTTAAACCCTTTTTACTTACTGAACATATGGCCACCGAACCATGCAAGTTCAATACTACCAGCAACCTCAATACCAATGATAGTTCAAGTTGAATTATAGCAGACTTTACAGCAGAATTGTGAACTGGTGTGGGGATACTTCCACTCCTATTATTAGCAGAATTAAAATTTCCTAATGAATTAAGAGTGACAATGGAACTGTCAGAACTGCTTGCTTGGCACCAAACTTCAAAACTGCTAGAGAACTGGAGAAGAAAATCAATCCAGTCATTGTAATAAAAAAGGACAGGAAATGAAGTCTAGAATGGGAGAAAGAAATAAAAAGCACCAAGAAAAGCCAAATACACAATCAGGATCTACAAAATGTAAAGCAAGTACATTGATGATTACCTCCGCATTCCAACTGAAAAGTTGTAAATGTCCATTAGATAGCCCGATCAGCATGCTTTTGCTGTCACAAACCAAATTGCTCCTGAAAGAGAATGGGAAAAAAATAGCAGATTCTAAATATATCTTTGAAAAGGAAGAAATGCCAAACAATAATGTACAAAACAGATGATTTCCTTACATGGTCAAATAATTCTCAATTGGAGCCTTTTCAGTAATGACTAGAGATATATTAACAAGAAACAAGCCACTGCTTTGCTTTCCTCCAATTAACAATCTCTTGTTCGAAGACTGAACCTTGTAGACGTGGAAGAATGCTGAAGAAGTCTGAAAAAGTAAACACGATAGGAAAGAACATGCCATGATGCCGAAGTTAAGTTTTGAAGAGAAAGAATGCTAGAGCAACTAAATAGTTTTCTGTGAGAACTAGTCAATAAATACAGCATGATAACTTTTTTTTAAGTAAAGAAGCGGACTAGCAAGTACTTAAAATTTTAATGTTATAGTAACAATAAAAATATTGTTCAGACACATGACTTTCAACATACTGCAAGATTATTAAAACAAAGTAATTTGGTTAAAATTTTGGAAGCTGTCATTCCAAAATTTTAACCAACAGTCAGTCATACTATCAATCAAACAGATAACTTGTCCAAAGGCCATGGACGAATTCAAAGAACAACCAATCTCCATAACCTAGTTAAAGTTAAATTCAAATGTTGAAATTTTTGCCTTAGGCATTTTTATATGATGTGAAGTAAATAGTAATTTTCATATTGAAATGTGTGTAGGATATAAAATAGAGTTAGTTTCTAAAACTAAAATAGAGTTAGTTTGAGCTGTGCATAGGACGTGAAATATAATTAGTTGTAAATAATAGTAATGATCATGCCAACTTATTATCCAACTTAGTAGCTCAAGAAAACCACAATGCTAGACAATTCATCGACTAAAATCCAAACAAATAAATCATGGCAAACCCAACAACGGACGATTGACGACCACTAGAGTTAATAAACAAAAAAAAGTATCTTATGAGTTGTTCGTTCCTCACATTACTGATAACAATTACTTATGGCCATCGAAAGCTAACTCTAAAAATCACTTAAATAATCCCAATATGAAAGTTGTGAGTATGTCAACATATGCCACCTATATCCTTAATGTATATTAACTCAATGCAAAATCCAAAAATTCATCGCTTGTTATAGTTAAAAAAAGACCCAATCATTCTACAATAAGGTCACCATAAGGTTACTATTAGAAACATAGCACAGAAGGTAAGTACACTCAAAATACACCAAAAGAATGGTTGAACTTAACGTCTATGCTTCAACTTTGAAGCATAGTTTGAGATTTTAAATTTTTTAAGTCCTACAAAAGAAAAAATGATAATTAAGAAAAAGAAATATAATCTAAATTTGTCTCAAAGAAGCCTTTGTTCACATTAAAAAAATGACTAGTGTGGTTAAGGTTGATACCAAAGTACAAGAAAAAGGTGTAGTCAATAACATAGGTCACTATAAAGTACAACATACTTACAAATGAGATGGAGCTTAGTTTCAAAATGACTCCACAAAAACAAAATAACATACCTTAAATGACTTGCCAAGATTATTTTTTTATATAAACAAAAACATAAATAACTACGATCTATTATACGAAGTTGTGTCAATGGTCAACTCTTCTTTCTTTGACACATGCTCCCACATCATGTCTTCTACAATACTACATTCGGCACATATCAATGTTTTCTTCTCTCTTTTCCTCTTCCTTTCTCTTTAACAGCTTCTCACCTTTGACTAGCTAGAACTTCTACAAGAGCATAATGAACAGGTAATAGAATGACATAGGCCAATGTTAATAGTAGTATTTGAAGCTTGAAACACCCTTGACAATCATTCAAATTTTGCTCAATTCCAAGTCAAACTAGATTTTTCTTGTGACTCAAAATCCCCTCGCTTGACATGTACAACTTGTAATTGGCTTGAAATATGCATAAGCATACTTATTCAGGCTTTTCCAATATACAAATATTATGAAAGATGCATATTAACATCACTATGGTATAAATACACGATACCTATAAGATAAAATTATAGCATTATATGCAATATAACATGATACGCTTATTACACATTTAAATCAAAATGAATTTAGCAATTAAGCTTGATTCAACTTCAAAATCAACTCGTAATCCAATAGATTGTAATAAAAAGTCCAATAGCTTAATTTTGAGTTCAAGCAAACTCATTCGATCCACTTACTGCCATCCCAAGTTAAGAGTGAATAAGACCATAAATGAAGATCGTTAGGATTCCCTTCTTCACATTGAAAAATACTTTGAATGGTTATCTTAATCTTACATGAAATTCTATAATTTGGAACGGCAAAAAGGCATTCCATTGGTTGGTTGCCTTTTGCTATGTAATATACAGTTATACTTTGACAAAGATCTTTTTCAAGCCAACTAATTGCAATAAGATGCCAGTAACCAGCATTTGGCATTCCCATGCTGTAAATTTACATCAAAAATGTCCGACTATATGAAAATTCCTTGCACAACCCAAGGGCAGGCATGGTCAAAGTTTGATTTCTTTTCAAACTTACAAGTATGGCAATAGTTTTGGCATCGGGGCTCCAGATTGCCTTCAAATTTTCTCCTTCCCCTTGAATTGAATTGGCATCCCTCACATACTTCCCAACTCTCACCTTGTGCTGCATAAACAGAATGAGTGATTAAACAGAAGACATTACTTCACTCAAAGAAGAGATATAGCAAAAGAAAATGATTAAGGTTGTGGAGTTAACGATAGAGAACAAAACCTGAGAGCAATTCCATAACTGGATGTGGGTTGGTGCAACGATGAGGAGGAGGTGGTTAATGATCTTTATGTATATAATTCTACTGGCATCATCAAAGTAAGAGGAAGCGACAGGATGGACGCCAGCATCCACTGGGATGACCTGTGGCCATCCGTAGGTCATGTACATCTTGGCTTACAGGAAAATCTCTATATCTGTTAAAAACAGAGCTCCTATCAGGAGAACAAGAGTAACTTATAACACAGTTCAATACCTGATTGCAATAAAGAAAGCTTTAATTGTATGTAATGAAAACTGGTGAGAACTTTTACACCTTAGTGAAAAGGTATTAACATTCACATAATATACTTTAACTTTTTTCTAATCCATAATGCGTCATCAAAAAAGTAGACTCTACCCATTACAATGTATATTGTCAGAGGGGAATTATGTAAATAGCACAATCAAATATTCTATTTATATACCAAACACTAATCTTACTATTTATTAATAAACTCTCTCTATCCATTTTGCTTTTCACCTCAGACTACAGGCCACACTCCCCCATTTCCATCGCCACTATCCTCCCCAACTCTTCATGTAACCCTTTGGCTTCTAGATACGACATATATTTGTCAATAAAGTCATCTTGCTCTAAAACACCGTTTTTCCTAATATATTTCTTACCGAAAGGGAAATCAACTGAGCCCATAATTGATTAATTTTCAATGAATTTAACTCTTTACATCACCATTCTCCAATCATCAGAGTGATGAGGCACGATATAGGAAAGCAAATAAGATTAAAATGAGATCAGCATATAATAAGGCAACACTCAATAACATCAGCCTAGGAGGAGGTAAGGTCGTAGAAAGCCAAGGGGGAGTCACAGCAGCTTGTCAGAAGCATTCTGGATGCACCAGTCTCATCTACCGTAGGAAGTAGGAGGTAGGGGCGATCATGGACAGCTAACAAATTCAGAAAAACAAAACATGTACCCGAAACCAAAACTAAAGACTTTTCAAAGTTGAAAATTGAAGCTAAACCTAATAAACTATTAATTGGATAGGTGATTAATCAAATTTTCAGTTTGGTTAACCAACATTTTTAGTTTTTAACCGCTATCTAATTGTTGGCAAAAATAGAATTAAAATTATAATTTTACAAAGTGTTTAATGTTAAATCTCATATCAAATATTATAAAAAATTCAAAATCTAAATAACAATTAGTAACTAAAATCCATTAGATTTAGTGAAGCACGCGTTATGGATAATACTTTTGTTAACAGTCATCTATTAATGTTCACTTGATTTAAATTGAATGAAATATGACCATCTGTGCAATTAACTTGAGTTAGATTGAATGAAACTCAACTATCTTTTTTTTTTAATTTAAAGAGAGAGAAAATTTTGGAAGGAGATGGAAAGGTAACAAAAATGTTTGGATGAATGCTGAAACCGAATAGGCGATCTATGAGGTCTCAAGTCAATTAAGGGTGAAGCGATGACACTAGAGGTAAGAGAATATGCGAAGATCGAAGATGGCGTTGTTGTTGCACATGAAATACACAATCCTAGAGTTCTATAAGGCAACAAAGAATGGCTGACAATGCAATCTGAAAAAAATTTCAAAGGAATCTAAGGGACTTAAGTCTATTGAAGTTGATTCTAGTGATAACTAAGCAGTAGTGGCTCCTTTAGCACCCATTTTAAGGAGATCAAGTAGAACTCCTAAACCAATTCAAAAGTATTGTTCTCAGTACATTATCTGCTATTGATTGACTTTGATAAGATAGAGTGTCACAATGAAGCAAAGAAGATGAAAAATTTTATTGAGTGGAAGTTGACCATGTAGGATGGAAATTGGCCATAAGTTTGTTATCAACACATTGGTGAAGAACATAACTTGGGAGTCGTTCCTAGTACTAGACGGAAAAAGAGCTCTGTAAAACAAGTGTAATGGTTTAAGGAAGAGACCAACGATAGCAAGAGGTATAAAGCACGTTTAATGGCGGAAGAGCCGAAGAAAGGTGTTCATGAATATTTTTGTTAATTGTCAAACAAGCAGACATGATTGATCAAAGAGATCACGAGATAAAGTATAATAAAAGAAAAGAGATAAACACAAAGGATAGATCCCATTCAACCAAAAATCATGACACAAAATATTATAGATAACAAAAGGAGTTTGTAGTTTAGAGTTTCAAACAAGCTTTTAGATCTTAGGATCTGATGCCATGTGCATTGAGATTTGAAATATTTATATTTACAAATATGAAGCTCAGCATTTTGTATGACGAATTATGGAAATAATGTGTGATGAATGGTAGGAGCTACCACAATATTTGGGATCATTATGATTAATCTTTGAGTAACCATTAGCTATTGAGAAATCAAAGAGCCAGCCATGCATTACAAGTCTTCTTTAACGAAGAGATGGATTAGTAAAATTCCTAATCTTATTGAAGAATGTTGTCTAAAGCACACTGATGAAGAAGGATTGTTGAGAATGTTGGTCAATGTTCTTCCTTTACTGATGTTATGATGTGTACATTTAAGGCTTAAGTTAATTTTATAATATTAACATCCATTCCCCAATCGCTAAGTACTGCAATGTTTTGAGGCTTAAGTTCTTGTAGTTGTAGCCAACGTGATAACATCATATTAATTTATCATTGAACAAGTAAGAACAGTTCGTGAATTGGAAGTAAGAACAATTCACCTTCACGAAGAGAGCACTAAAAACAGCATATGGTGAAGGAGATCTCTCTCAAAGTAAGAAATCATATTTGAGAGATTCAATTTCCTGTTGGAAAAAATAAAAAGATTCCCCAAAATGAGAAGACTGCCATAGAAAGCGATTTAGAAGCTAAACTATTAGTTTCGACAAAGAGAAAAGAGTGCAAAGTCAATTCTTATATCTATGGATAAATAGTGGATAAACAATAGAGAAGAGTGACCAGATTGTTGGTTTCATCAAATGATAAAATGTGCTATCTGTTTTCATTGTTCAACAAATAATTGATGAATTTAAGGGCTTATTACATAGTGATGAGCTTGAGCAGGAGATAATCTATAGAAAAAATGACTTTTGGGGAAAAATTTTAATGAGGGAAAACCCTTGCCTCTTGTCAGGAATAAGGCATGTGGAGGTAGCTATGTTAGAATCGCAAAAGTTCTTTAAAATGTTTTTTCCTGTGTGCCTTTTTCTTTGATTTCTGGACCTTTATTGAGTTTGAATTAAGGTAAGCAGGACCAAGTTCGTCATTGAGGATGACAAAGATGACTAATGAGATTTGATCGAGGATATTTGGGATGAGAATGTTGTAGGTGAAGATATACCGATTGCAGGCATTTTGACCACGAAAAATTTTTATGGCTCTCCATATGAGAATTTGAATCTTGGAGGTAATTTCTAAGGCCTGTTTGATGCGATGACAAAAATCAAAACCAAAATAATACTAGGTTAAAAAATAATAATAACAATAATAAATAAATTTTTAAAGCATCTCTGTAGTTTCGCTCTCGAGCCATATACTCTTGACCCCCTTTACTTTGCTTCTCCAGGAGGTAGCAGCTTTCACACCCTCTCAAGCAGCCAATTACTCAGCTTTGAGAATAGAGTCAGTGAGGATTCTGCGACCTCCATCTTCCCCAACCTGGCCACATCTATCTCGAATAAGATAACCCACACCAGCAACACCATGACCTTTAATCGATCCGTCCAGATTGACCTTCAGCCATCCAGATTTTGGGGGGAGCCAACTATCTTCGAAGGTATAGGTTAGCCTGAGAGGGCTGGGCTGGCACCAGAGGAATCTGGATGGACGAAGGTTAGTTGGTTGAGAAGTAGTGTAGTTGATGATGGAGATCGCAAGGGCGAGAGGATTACAGTAGGGCCTATCATGAACTTTAGCACATCTCGCTCTCCAACAAAGGTAGAGCAAAGTTAATTTTAATCTCAGCTTGATGTCATCTCTACGAAGTCTGTTGAGGTTAGTAAGATAAGTTAACTTATCCTCCCAGGTTCAGTCTTGGGGGATCAAAAGAAAGTGTTTAGAGATATGAAGCCTACTCTCCTATAAGAAGATTACAATAAATACTGATATGATTGAGGTCTTCAACTTGGCGGCATCTCCAAGGACAAAGATTGTAGTTGGAGATCTTCCTGCTGAACAGCCACTGGAAGGTAGGGATAGCATTATGGGCCATTCTCCAGACAAAAATTTGGACTTTGGGGATGACTTTCGCACGCCAACACCATGCCCCAGATTCCAGGTTATTGGGTTGATGGAATTCTGTCTTATATAAGGCAGCAGTAGGAATCGAAGAGGACTCAGTTTTAGTCCAAACTAGAGTGTCAGAGTGCACATAGGCAAGCCTTCTTATAGAGAGAATTCTATTGATCAACTCGACTCCGAATAGCTGCTGCAAACGGGTCAAGTTCCAGGTGTTGTCATTAAGCAAGTCAGCTATAGTAGACACCAAGCCACCAGGATTAGAGTTGACGTAAGTAGGCCATTTGCAAAGGGGGATAGTACTGATTCAAGGGTCCTTCCAAATAGAAACAGACTCACCCTTGACAATTAATCAAATGAGGTTGTTGTGGACAACTGGACCACTAAGACAAATTAATCTCCAGATCCAGGAATCCTCTTTTTTTGCAGAGAAATTGAGGGCTCTATCTTTATATTTGGCTATAAAGTTGTCCCTCTAAATACAATCATCTCTTTGGACTAATTTGGCGGCTTGCTTGGCTAGGAGCTGCTTCCTCCAAAACTTAAGGTCGTGAATTCCAAGCCCACAAGGTTTAGGTGTACAAACATCCTTCCAAGGCAAGTAGTGCATGGTATTGATATCCTTATTTCCTCCCCAAAGGAAGGATCTAAAGAGCTTCTCGATACAATCGAGAACACTGCGGGGAACAAAGATGTGAGAAAGAATATAGACTGGGTTAGAGGATAAGACATTATTGATTAAAGTAAGTTTTTCCGCGAGAGAGAAATGCCTGGTACCCCAGCTATGGATACGGTTCCTAATTTTGGCAAGGAGATCAGTAAAATCATCCTTAGAAAGTCTCCTTTTTCTTAAGGGAATCCCCAGGTAAGTCCAGTTACTCTCTTCCCTCGTATCAAAACAACGCAGACGTAGAAATAGAGGGAGAGAGTGAAAGGGAGGAAAAAAAAAGAGAGCAGAAAAAAGAGAAAAAAGGAACTTTGGATGAAAGCAACGAATTAGTTCCTTCTTTAAGAGGCAGGTAAATTTAATTCAACGTGAAAAAATTAATACGTTGATCTAACATTTGGTATTTCTGTTGTTGTGTGAATGTTTTAGATTATGCATTGATATATTTGAATGTTTTACTTACGAATTGTATTGCTTGACATGTTATTTATTTTCAATCATGTTGTCGAGTGTTGGAAACATTAAATATTTTTGAATAATTACATATTGAATTTGTTGATTGTGGTGAAAGTGAATGTGAGATATATATGTGTGATAATCATGTGGGGTAGACTCATGTGTTGGGTACCGATTATATGTTATACATGTTGGATCTGTGTGACTATTTGTTTTATAATTTATATGCTGGATTTGTTAACTAAGGTATGTGTGATTAATTATGATATTTATAATGGGATGCACAAAATCTTATGTTCATCATGTTACAGCAGATTGCTGATCATCTCTTTGATTTTCCACTCTACACCATGTCTCATCTTTGTAGAAATGCCAATGGGGCCTCAGACTTCCTAGCCCACCTCGCTTCCTCTGGCGATTTCACTTGGGTAGGGGGCATGTCTCTCCCTAATAACTTTTGTCACCTGCTCTTACAGGACACTCCTAATCTCCACACTTTCTACACTGATTGGTCTAGGCTACCATTTCAGCTCTATTTTTACGTCTGCAGTCTCTCTCTTCCTGCCACGCATGGCTAGCCAGTCATGGTGGCATCCATGGCTGCCATAGCCATGGCCGATAGCCCCACCTCTTCCTCTCTTCCTCTCTCTTATTCTCCCTCTTTCACGTTCTCTCTCCTTTCTCGTGCCGTGCCTACCCAACCAAGGCCGCCGCAACGAAGAGAGTAAATGGAGAGAAAGAAAGGAAGAACCTCACCATTTCCGTTGCACGCCGCCGGGCCGCCTCGCTGTGCCAGCTGTGGAGGAACGAGGAGGAGTGGAGCAAGTAAAAGAATCAGCTCTCTCTCTCTGTTTTGCTTCCGCCCCCAAGGAAGGGGTGGCGGCAGCCCGTCGCGCCCTAGTCTCCTAGATCATTCCAGACAAAACAAAACTTTGGTGAAATTGTACATAGATCCCATTATTTCTACCTCTTTGTATATGGATTCAACTATATTACAGATAGAGTTTTTTAACAAATTAGGGCCGGAAAAAAATCGAAAACCGAAAAATCTAATCAAATTCACATAAACCGAACTGAAATTTTTGGTTAACTGAATCAATGAGTTAGGGTTAGTTTTTCAATTTGTAGTTTGTAGAAATCGATAGTTTTCATTTAGAGTTATATTTTTGATATTAAAAACCGACGATTAATTAAAACCACTTACCTAATATGTTAACCTACTACACTAGATTATGTTATTAAATATATCTTAGAATATTATAATTATAAATTTAAAAATAATAATAATATAAAATATATTTTTATTTTTAATGTTCAGTTGCATGTTCACACGTATAAAAATATTTAGCTAACAATCCCCCTGTTTTCTTTACTTGAACATTAGCATTAAATTCTAATAAATGATACCTTAAATTAATTAATTTACAAATTTAATATTAAATACTTGCCATTTGATATAAAAAATAATATTGTTTATGCGAAACATTTTATTAATATTATTTATAACGTTTATAGTTATCAATATTATGAATATTTTTAGTAAATTAATGTACAATTTTTTATGGTATATTAATTTTTAAATAATTTATAAAATTAATAATAATATTTATATAATATTTTTTATGGTATTTATATAATGGGAATGTTTTATTCAGTAATATCTTGATATCATATTATGTAATTTAAATATTATGATCTAAATGTCGCTTTTTAAATGATTTTATAATTTTTTAGAATATAATTTAGATATATCTTAAATCAAATAACTGTTTTCTCTAGATAATATTATATAATACCAAAATAATGTTAAATCATCACCTTCTTAGTTAAATGAAAATTATGTTGCATGCAAAATAAAGTTAATTAATTTATTAAGAATTATATTGAATATAAATTAAATGATTATTTAATATTAAAATTTGTGTAGAATGAGATATATAATAAATTAATATTTTTTGTCATGATTATCTTAGCCATGTTTTTCTTTTCAGCAAACCAAATAGAAGCAATATGTTTTGAGATGAAAAATATACAGCTGAAAACTAATATCTGCAGTTAATCAACTGAAAAATTTGATTAATTGAATAACCGATTAACTATTAGATGATTCTGATTTAGTTTTTGATATTGAAAAACTGATAGATGTAGTTTAGGTTTTGATTTTTATATTTTAAAGCATCACCCCTACTTAAAATTTATCCAAAACTTTTCATAGTTCTTTCACTTTAACAAGATACTTTATTAAATTAAAAAATATTTGCCTATATGCTAAAAAAATTTAAAAAAACTATATATTAAATGTTCTTATTTAAAGGAATTCATATATTTTTATTTTAGCCTTGTTTTATTTTATGTAAGTTTTTTTTATTACAAATAGATCCTTTTTCAAATTAATTTCAATCCAAGCCAAATTTAGGCAATAGTCCGGCAGTTGTTAACAAATAATCCTGAGTATTGGATGCTAGGATATATTTGTCACTGGACCAACTCATATAAATCGGCAGGCAAATCTTAAGCTAGCGAAAATTATCGAATTATAAAATACTCATGTAGTTCACAATGTATCAAATGTTACATATTTTTTTATGTAAAATAAGTACGACCAAAATCAAGACATTTTAAAATCATATTAAAGAAGAGTTTAATTTAATATTATCTTAATATTATATTATATTATTAAGATATTTTGACATACAATATTATTTTTAAGTCACAATTTTATAATATTTTTTACAAAATTATTTATATATATTATCAAATTAATAATTAAAAAATTGAATAACATAACACTGATCTGAACATCCCTAATAAATTCCTCAAAACAAAATTCAATATCATAAGTTGCTTATGTTATAGTGATTTTTTATTAGCAAATTTATTATTTAATTTGATATATATATATACTGTAAACATATATTATATTCTTTTAATATTAATAATTATACAACTATATAAATTTTTTTTGATGTATTTCAAGTTAATAGACAATTTTAAAGACTAATTTGTTATATATCAATGCATTCGAAAGAAATAATGGTAATTATACACTTCATTAATATATAGATGAATTTTAGCTAAATACACATATTTTGAAACTGAATATTTTATATATATATACGTCAAGTCAATTTAACTAAATATTTTATTTTTCAATACATTTAAATATAATAATAGTATTAAGGCATTGATCTGTTGTATTTCAAGATATTATAAGTTATTAGTTATAGTTACACAAATTATATTTATTATATCAAATTATTTAAACTGAATACAAATATTTAGAGATATATTTGACATATATCAAATTATTTCAACTTAATATTGATAATTATATAATTATTTGATAGTATATTAATATATTTCAAATAGTAGATATTTTTAGAGATAAATTTCTCATAAATTAATATATTTGAACTAAACAGTGGCAATTATATAATTATTTATTGTTATATCAATGAATTTAAGTTAAATACACTGATTAAGAGATTGTTTCATTACATACAAAGTTATTTAAATAAAATACTAACAATCATTAGACAATTCAATGATTTTCTCTATATTTATATAAAATATTAGCATTTAGGTACGTTCTATTACATATCTTAGATTTTAACTTACTACTCGTAATTACACAATTTATATTTATTATATCATTATATCATAACTGAATATATATATATAGAGAGAGAGAGAGATCAATTCATTCTATATCGAGGAATGTTAACTTAATACCTATTTTTATATCTATTGTTGGAAGTATATTTATGTATTTAACTTTAATAAAATGCTTTTAGAAACTAATCTGAGAATATTATTGTATTTGAACAGAACAGTAACAATTATATAACTATATGTTATTACATCAAAGAATTCAAGTTGAATCTACACATTTAGAGACTATTTTGTTGCAAATTAAGTTATTTTAACTAAATACTAATAATTATATGAATTTTTGATGATTTATTAGTGTATTTGAATAAAATGCTAACTAGAATTTAGGAAATACTTCACTACATATTGAAGTATTTTAACTTAGTACTCGTAATTATGTAATTTATTGTAGTTATATTGACTTATCTTAACCGAATGTACACATTAGGTGATCTATTTGTGTATATTTAGTCATTTTAATTAAATATTTATAATTATATTATTAGTTGATGGTACATCGATCTATTTCAACTTAATAAATACATTTAGGGAATAATTTATTACATATTATTGTATTTGAATTGAGCAATAGAAATCAAAAGAGTTTTTATCGCTCTATCAACGAATTTAATATGAATACATGTATTTAGAGTTTAATTCATTCTATATTAAGTTATTTAACAGTAATAATAATGCAACTATTCATTGCTATGTCAAAGAATTTAAGTCGAACACATGCATTTAGTGACCGATTCATTGCAAATTAAGTTATTTTAACTAAATACTAATGATTATATGATTTTTCGAAGATTTTTAAGTGAATTTAAATAGAAAAGTAGGTTTTGGATAACGATTTATTGCCTATTCTAATATTTTAACTTAGTCTTGCAATTACATAATTTATAATTGTTACATCAATAAATTCTATCTGAATACACAGTTTAGTGATCAATTTGATGTATATCAATTTAGTTTAACTAAAAACTTATAAAACTAGTAAATATTTCAACTTAATACTATTTTTAGAAACTTATTTGTTACATAACAATATATTTAAATTGAATAGTAATAATTATACAAGCATTTCTTGCTCTACAATTAAATTTAATTTAATTACATATATTTAGAGTCTAATTTATCGCATATCAAGTTATTTTAACTGACTACTAACAATTATATGATCATTTAAAAAAAATTCAATATACACTAGCAAAATACTAGCCTTAAAAAATTGATTTACTATATATCATAGTATTTCAACTTGGTAGTTGTAAAAACACAACGTATTTTAAGTATATTTTTATATTTAAATTGAGCACAAATATATAGAGACTAATTCAATACTTATGAAGCTATCTTCTCTTAATACTAGCTATAGCTATATTACAATTTTGTGATATATTTCAAGTTAATAAATGCTTTTAGGAATTAATTTGTTACATATCAATGCATTAGAACTAATTAAACAGTGGCAATTATACATTTTTCATTATTGTATAGATAAATTTAAGCTAAATACATATATTTTGAAACTAATTTGATACATGTCAAGTCAATTTAACTGAATATTAAAAATTATATAACTATTATTTTATTTTTCAATGCATTTAAATATAATACTAGTATTATGACATTGGTCTGTTACATATCAATATATTACAAGTCATTACTCATAGTGCACTACTTGTATTTATTATATCAAATTATTTAAATTGAATATCAATATTTAGATACTAATTCGATGCATATCAAGATATTTTAACTTAATATTAGCAATTATATAACTTTGATAGTGTTAACACGTGGTTTCAGTGCTGCATCTCTGTCATTACACGTGGCATCTAGCTATCACCAGCTTTTATTTTATTTACTAACTCATCTATCCAATTTCACAGGTCAAGACCCCGGTCAAACCTCGGCCACGAAGGTTTAATCAGACCACGTCCACGACGAACCAGGACCATCCCTGGTAACCTCATCCCCGATGTTACAAAATGGTGCCTGTCACAATCAAGCTTGGTCCGACCACGCCGTTTCCCGTACGAGGACACTTTTTTCAGACCCGCAAATCAAGGATCCGCATGCCTTAGCTGTCACGAATCCCCAGAAATAGTACCAATATTAAAAGATAACATCTCTCGGCGCGCCGCCGCCTTCCGGAACTCTCTCTCTTTTTGGTATTTCTTGGGATTCCCTATATCCTACGTCAATATCTTCTGGTGCTTTCATTGAGACCTTGGGAAGATGGTGGCCAGAACACGCCGAACCAACTCCGCCGCTCATAGTACCCATGTGGGAGAACCTTTCGTTCGGGCACCAGACGATAGGGTTTCGGCCTCAACTTCTCGGCGTCACGCCGAATCCGCTTCCTCCTCTAGGGAAACCCGTATCTCAGAGCTTCAAGGGATGCTGGCGAATCTTACTGACCTAGTCATTGGCCTCACAGCTCAACAGGCCATGATTCTCAGGCAGACCCAGCCAGTATGCACAGTACTTCCTCTCCCGCAGGTCGTGGCGTCCCTTGCTCCTCTTCTGTCGGTCGCGGCAGTTCCTGCACCTCTTCTGCCGGTTGCAGCGGCCCCAGAGCTTCTTCCGCCGGTAGCGGTGACCCCTGCACCCCCTCCTCCGGTCGCCGAGGCTCCCGCTCCCGCGCTTCCTATCGCGGTGCCTTTCGTTCAAACATCTGGCTCTTCTCAACCGTCGAGGCGCCCCTTTTGCCTCCAGGGGGTTCGCCAAAATCCTGTTCCACTATGTCCGCTACCATAGCCTACTTTCCTTCCACCTGCTTTCCCCCCTTTCCTTGCCGGAAGAGATCCCCTCTTTCCAGGCATTCAGGCCCCCCATCATGGGCCTGACCCCGTTCTTTGGACTGATGGATGGCAACGCTCCTTTCACTGATGCCATCCGGCTGGCCCCAGTCCCAGAAAACTTCAGGCCACCCAGGCTTGAGGCCTATAAAGGCGCGACTGACCCCCGCGAGCACGTTCAGGGGTTTGAGGCAGCGGTACGTTACCGCCAACCGGACGAAGCCACTAAGTGCTATCTCCTAGCCAACAATCTAAAAGGGGCGGCATTTAGCTGGTTCATCAAGCTGCCCAAGTGTCACATCTCCTCCTACGAAGACTTGAAACGGGAGCTGATCGCCTGTTTCATCGGTCGGACCCGAATGGTCGTCTCTGACATGGTGCTCGCCAACATTAAACAAGATGAGAGAGAAAGCCTCCGGGATTACACTAACCGCTTCTTCGCCACTGCAGCAGAAGCTGAAAATGTCGACTCGGCGGTGGCCATGCACAATTTTCGGAGGGGGCTTAAGGTGGGAGATCTATCTAAATCCCTGCAGCTAGCCAAACCTCAGAGTTACCCAAAGCTGGTGGCCAAAGCCAGCCAATTTATGTTCCTCGAGGATGCTGAGTCCTCTCCCCCCGATGCTTCTATAGTCAAGCAGAAGAATAGAAAGAGGAAATATCGAGGTGACGAACCCACGGCCATGAAGATATACATGGCCAAGAATCGTGATCGAGGTGAGGGGAAGCCACGACACATCCAGCACTAGAAGCACTTCTTCTTTCGGCCGCTCCTTGAGGTCTATGCAGCAGCCATCAAACAAGGTTGGGTCAGACCTGTCGGGCCCAAGCTAGCACCTCCGGTCGGAGTAGATCCCGACAATTATTGTGAGTTTCATAGGAACTACGGGCACAAGCTTCACTGGTGCCGAGGCCTCAGAGCCCTACTTGACAAACTGGTGAATTAGGGCAAGCTAGAAGAATTCAAGCATATGACGCCAACATTTACTGCTGCTTAGAAAGGAAAAGCCCCCGAAGTTACTGGGGATCCTGCTAAAGCCCTACCGTCTCTAGGTCCCAGCCAACAAGGGCGTTCCTATCCCCCTGCCGCTAGAACGATCAATGCCATTTTTAGCATTGACCCTGCTACTGCTCACCGCCAGGAAGCCGAAGTCGGCGGTATCTCTGAGCAATATTCTTCGTCCATTCCTCTCACTTTCTGCCATGGAGATCTCCCCCAGCAGGGTAATCTACATAACGATCCGATCGTGGTCGTTGCCCGCATAGCTAATTTCGATGTTCGGTGGGTGCTCCTCGATTCCGGAAGTGCCGCCGACATCATGTTCAAATCTGCCTTCCTCCAGATGGGACTCGAAGAGACAAACCTTCTTTGTGCTGAAACTACCTTACTCAGTTTCTCCGGGGAGAGGGTTCAACCTCTGGGATTCATTACCATGCCCGTCTTCTTTGGCGATGACAACGGCTACGCCATGAATATGGTAAACTTCACTGTCATCAAAGCTAAGTTAGACTATAACGCTATCCTTGGAAGGACAATACTCAATTTTCCTTTGGGATGGTGATTTTCACGCCTCACCTATGCGCGAAGTTTTCCACCTCCAGCGGTGTTGTCACCATCAGAGGAGATGTCAGGCAGGCTACCCTTTGGGTACGAGGTTATGAGTTTCCTGAATGCCTTCTCTGGGTACCATCAGATTCGGATGGCCAAAGAAGACGAAGAAAAGACTGCCTTCATCACTGACTTTGGCACATACTGCTACAACGTCATGCCCTTTGGCCTCAAAAATGCCGGTGCTACTTACCAGCGCATGATTGATGCCGTCTTCAATGATCAAAGGAGGAGGAATCTTGAAGCATATGTCGACGACATCCTAGTCAAGAGCAAAACCTTTGAGGACACCTTGGTGACCTTAGGGAGACACTTGACACTCTCCGAAGGTTCAATCTCAAACTTAACCCTACCAAGTGCACCTTTGGCGTGGCCTCAAGAAACTTTTTGGGCTATCTAGTCTCAGCCAGAGGGATAGAAGTCAATCCAGATAAAATCTCAACGATCCGAGCATGCCTTCTCCTAAAACGACAAAAAAAATTCAGAAACTGGTAGGACGGATCAACAGCCTGGGCAGATTCATTTCAAAATTCGGGAATCGATGTTCGCTGTTTTATCGATGCCTGCGCAGCAACAAGGGGGCCAATGGACCAACGAGTGCAAAGCCGCTTTCACAAAACTGAAGAAATACCTTACCTCGGCCCCTATATTAGTGTCACCAAAGGAAGGAGCGGTCCTATCTTTGTACTTGGGTGTGTCAAACACTGCAGTCTCAGCGGTCCTCGTGGACTTCAATAAGGGGGTACAACATCCAATCTTTTACATCAGTCACATACTCCTGGACGCCGAAAGCTGGTACCCCACATTGGAAAAACTTGCTCTGGCTCTCCTAGTGACGGCAAGGAAGCTATGACCATATTTTCAGTCCCACACTATCCAGGTTATCACTGACTAACTGCTCCTGAAGATACTGCACACTCCGGAGGTCTCGGGAAGACAACTTAAATGGTCCATTGAGCTAGGCGAGTATGACATCAAGTATGTCCCGCTGACAGCAATCAAGGCTCAGGCACTAGTAGATTTCGTCACCGAGCTTTCTGCTTCAGAGCCATCGCTTGCCAAACCTCGGTCAAACCTCTGGTCCCTTCATGTCGACGGTGCATCTAGATCATAGTCCTAGGGGGCTGGGATTCTCCTAACCAGCCCAATGGGAGCTACCTTACACTAGGTCGTGACCCTTCAGTTCAAGGCTACAAACAATCAGGCGGAATCTGAAGCTCTCATTGCAGGGCTAAACTTCACACTCAGCATGGCTGTAAAGTGTATACAGGTATTCAGTACCTCCCAATTGGTCGTCAACCAGGTGAATCGAGCATTCTAAACAAAGGATGAGGGTTTGAGAAAATATCTACAACAAGCCCAGTCCCTGATCTCTCAGTTTGAGGATTTCTCCCTGACGTATATTTCTAGAGAAGAGAACCAAGTGGCAGATCAGCTCGCAAAGGTGGGGCTCCCCAACTACTGCCGAACTCAAGTATTCGAAAGGCCCAGTTTCGAATGCGCAGGAATCCACTCTGAGGAGAATCCGCCTTGCTGAATGAACAGGATCCTCAAATACCTGAAAGATAGAACCCAGCCCGATAACAAGCAAGAGGCAAAGAAATTGAAGCTTGACTGTGCCAAGTACATCCTCATCAATGGAGAGCTTTACAGAAGGTCTTATGCCAAGCCCTTCACCAAGTGCTTGAGGTCGGAAGAAGTCATGGAGACTGTGCACAAAGGAGAATGTGGAACTCATGCTCGTGGCCACAGTTTAGTCATGCGAATCTTACGCCAAGGATTCTTTTGGCCAAATATCCACAAGGATGCTCACCTGTTTCAAACATGAAAGGAAAGACAAACACAAACAGAATTCATCCAAAATAATTTTTTGAAAGAAAAGTGTATTTCATTAATGATAATACTTGTTATAATTTTATTTTCTCTGTTCTCTTACATTTTTCTCTTATGAGTACAAGAAAAATAAAGAAAATACAAGGCTTCAGAACTTAGACACCTAGTGTAATAGTGCTAACCTCAAAAATGAGGGAAGAACCAATCTATTACACTCACACCAACAGACAGTAGAGCTACCAGATCCCCTCTCCTCAACTATCGTTCCGTCAAACGTAACGTTGATGATGAGGCTAAGGAGTTAGGAGATGGAGGCAAATCACTTCTGGCTCCCTGGCTGATCCCGCTGTTGGACTTTGGGAGCAGCACTTCGGCCCAACCACCTGGCCTCAACAAGAGTAATTTGGCCCTCTTTAGGACTCCTGCGTAGGGGAGATAGGTGATATCCCCAGCCAACGTAGGATCTTGTTGGAGGAACCTCCTCTGGGCAGTGGCTACCAGCATCGAAGAACATGTCTGGTCCCTTAGGACCACAAAAGGGAATAACATCAGGACTTCTGATATTCTTCCGGTTCAAAATGCTTACATCGATCAATGTCTGTAGGAGAACATCGAAAGCTGCATGATTCTTCACATGGTGACCCACCGGCGAGGCGCTGACGATATTCACCGCCCTCTTCACCGCTTCTTCCAGGTCCTCCATATGTCGTCCCCGCCATTCAGAGCTATTTTTCACCAAGGCCCGCAAGGAGTGAACCTCGGACTTCAGCAACTTCTCCCGACGATGAGTTTCGAAGGCCACCTCCTTTGCTTTCGACAACGCTTCCTTGGCCTTGGCAACTTCATCCCTTAGCCAGCTTCTTTCTTCCTTCAAAGCCTTCCTTTTATCATCTAACTCTTTTATCCTTTTTTGGAGATCTTTTATATGAGTAGAATGGGCCTGGTTCATATTCGATAGACTGCGATGGAACTCCCCCCTAGTAGCCTCACTTTTACTGGCCCATTCCGCGTTACTCAGAGCCAGAGAAGCCAATTTGTCCTCCAATTTATACAGCTTCCCTAGCTCCTCCCTATGATCTCTTTGGGAACGCTTTGTGACTTGCAACAAAGTGCCCTCCAACTCCTCTATCCTCTGAAGGTGGCAAGCCTCCTCTTCCTTCTTGCCCTTCAGAGATCTCACTACCTTCAGAACCTTGGAGGTACTCCCCAGGATCTTCTCCTCCTCCCTTCTTATTTTGAACAGCCTTTCTCCTAGCACACCCCATGTCTCCCCAATGCTAGGGGCGACACCGGAGGTAGCTGGAGGAACCATCTCCTTCCCTTTAATCGCTTTCTCCATCTTGCCTCCTGGCCCTTCAATGCCAAAGGCACTTTCAGGAGCAACCCCCTCCGACTGACTGCTCTCCTCCTTTCTCCCCTTCTCTTCCTTTTCCTTGACATCTCGGAGATTTGCCGGAAAGAAAGAGGGGAAAAAAGGCTTCATTTTCTTCTCAGAAGGAGGGAGTGGTACACCAAGAGAAGCAGGACCGCAAACCATCAGGGGTAACTTCTTCACACCCCCCACAGGAGCTCCAAACCTAGGAAGGAGCCGCTCAACCTCTTCATCCTTGAGCAGGATCTTCTCAGGCGCCAGTTTCCCTTCAGCGGCTGTTTCCCTCACCAGAGCCACCTCCTTCAGTTCTCTAGCCTTCAAAGGTGGTTTGACTGGAGAATTAGAGACGTCCACCACCTCTGTGGCTTCTACGCTCGCCAGATCCTGCAGAGACTCCAGCGTCTGTGCTAGAGTGGCGGTAACCCTAACTGACGGAGCTTCCGCTTCCAGATTCACGACTACAGCTCTCACTTCTTCCTCTTGGGATGCTTCAATAGGAGTTGTCATCGCCGGTTTTGGCGATCCTTCGGATGACTCCAGAAACCTCTTCTTCTTAGGAGGAGGAACGTCAACCGGAGGAACGCTGGCCCTCTTCCTAGTGATGCTTGACAGAGTCGTCCATTTCCCCATCTCCGTCATATTTTCTAATGGTACACTCTCTCTTGTAGAAACTCAGGAGCCAAAGGAAGAGAATACGGATCGGCGGGCGCCGCCCCCATCTTATCCTAGCAGGTCTCGGACAGCGCATTCACTATCGTGACAGTTCGCATTCCAGAACCCATATTAATATTCGCGCCCTGACAATGTGGGGGGCTGATGTTAACACGTGGTTCTAGCACTTCATCTCTGCCGTACACGTGGCGCCTAGCTATCATCAGTTTTTATTTTATTTATTAACTCATCTATCTATTTTCACAGGTTAAGACCCCGGTCAACCACGACGAGCCAGGACCATCCCTGGTAACCTCGTTCCCGATGTTATAAAATGGTGCTTGTCACAATCAAGCTTGGTCTGATCACACCGTTCCCCGTACGAGGATACTTTTTCCAGACCCTCAAATCAAGGATCCGCATGTCTTAGCTGTCACGGATTTCCAGAAGTAGTACTAATATTAAAAGATGACATCCTCCTTTTGCGGTTGATTGTCCATTTGGCGGCCAACAAATGACGCTAACTCAGAGCTTGTTGACCTCCTTTTCTCCAGAAAACCAGGATAAAGATGTGCCATCCGCTGCTTACAAATACCTCTAAATAGTCTTCAAAGAGGAAGGGATAGAACACAGATAAAACACTCATTGTATTAGAGCCCCAACTGAAGATCTCTCTCTTTTCTACTTCTCTAAGCACTGTATTAGTCTTAACGGCTATCTTTTCCCTTTAGTGAATCTTCTTCGCTGATCGAACGGTGGACGTAGGGGACTTCCTCCCTGAACAACCTTAAATTTTTGTGTGCTACTCTGGATGCCCCGAACTGTCTCACTCTCCCTCTCTTAAGCCCCCGCTAACAGGCTTATCTCTCGGCGCGCTGCCGTCTCTCGGAACTCTCTCTCTTTTTTGGTGTTTCTTGGGATCCCCTACATCCTACGTCAACAGATAGTATATTAATATATTTCAGCTTAATAGATATTTTTAGAGATAAATTTCTCACAAATCAATGTATTTGATCTAAGTAGTAGCAATTATATAATAATTTATTGTTATATCGATGAGTTCAAGTTAAATATACTAGTTAAGAGATCATTTCATTATATAAAGAGTTATTTAAATGAAATACTAGTAATCATTAAATAATTCAATGATTTCTCTATATTTCAATAGAATACTAGCATTTAGGTATCATTTTATTACATATCTTGGATTTCAACTTACTGCTCGTAATTACATAACTTATATTTACTATACTATTGTATTATAATTGAATACATATATTTATAGAATAATTCATTGCATATCGAGGAATTTTAATTGACTACCTACTTTTCTACGTATTCTTTATAGTATATCGATATATTTAAACTTAATAGATATTTTTAGGGACTAATTTGGGGCATACTATTGTATTTGAACTGAACAGTAATAATTATACAACTATACATTACTACATTGAAGAATTCAAGTTGAACTCATGCATTTAGAGACTGTTTCGTTGCAAATTTAATTATTTTAACCAAATATTGGCAATTGTATGAATTTTTGATGATTTGTTAGTAAATTTGAACAAAATACTAGCATTTAGATAATAATATACTATATATCCAGGTATTTTAACTTAGTATTAACAATTACACAACTAATTATAGTTATATCAATGTATTTTAATCGAATACATATATTTAGTGATCAATTTATGTATATTTAGTTATTTCAACTAAATACCTGCAATTATAGTCAGTTGTTATTACTCTATTTTATTATAATAAATGCCTTTAGGGAATAATGTGTTACATATTAATGTATTTGAATTGAGCAATAAAAATTAAATAAGTTTTTATCACTCTATCAATAAATTTAATTTGAATACAACATTTATTGAGACTAATTTATGACAAATCATTGTATTTGAGTTGAATAGTAATGTTTTACAAATATTCGTTTCATTAATGTTGAATTCAAGCCAGATATAAGCATTCAAAGAATGATTATTGCATAATAAGTTATTATAATTGAATACAAGCAACTATACGAGCATTCAATCATTTCTGTTAGTATTTGAAGATAATACAAGTAATTTTACTTTGATTTTATCTATATCAAGATATTTTAACATAATACTCTGATAAAATAACTAATATTTGTTAAATCTTTGTGTTTTAGCTGAAAGTAATTATTTGACGATCTATTAGGAAAGAGAGAGCTTTGATCATGTCTATATCAATGCATTTTAATATAATACTCTAATTAAACAATCAATACTTGCTATATTGATATAATTTAGTCAAAAGCAAATATTTGGCAATCTATTAGCGAGATATGATTGTATTTTTATATAATTCAGGCAATTACGCATCTTTCTAATAGTATATCAAATTTTTTATAACTTATTAGGCCCTTTTAAAGACCGACTTAGGATATATCAAAATGTTTGAATCGAATAGTTATATTTTAACAATTATGCGATGCATTAAGATTGAATTCAAGTAGAATACGAGCATTTAGAAAATGATTCATTGCATAATAAATAATTTTAATTAAATACTAGAGATTATACTAATATTCCATCATTTTTGAGTAATTTGAAGAAAATACGAGCATTTCTGTTAGTATTTGAAGAGAATATATGCAATTTGATTTTGATCTTGCCTATATCAAGGCATTTTAACTTAACACTCTAGTTAAACAAATAATATTTACTATATCAATGTATTTTAGCCAAAAGTAGATATTAGACGATCTATTAGGTACATATAATTGAGTTTTAATAAAATACTGGTAATTACACATCTTTTTGATAGGATATCGATCTATTTTAAGCTATTAGGTACTTTTAGATACTGATTTATGACATATCAATGTATTTGAAAAGAATAGCGACGTTTCCACAACTATTCATTGCATTAAGGTTGACTTCAAGCTGAATATAGGCATTTAGAGTATGATTCAATGCATAATAACTTATTTTAATTGAATATTGGCAATTATATGAGTATTTTATCATTTTTAAGAGAATTTCAAGAGAATATATCTTTGATCTTATCTATATCTAGGTATTTTAGCATAATATTATGATTAAGGCCCCGTTTGTTTAGGAGCTTAAAATTAACCTAGTTTAATTTTAACCAGACATATCACATCACACATAAAATTTAATATTAAAAATTAATTTTATTTCACATCCTATACATATTATTAAAATAATAACTAACTTATATCACATCCCTCATATATTCTAACATAATAACTAATTTTATATCACATCCCTCACATATCTCAATATAATAACTAACTTTATTTTACATCATTCACAACTTTCAATAAAAAAATATCTCAATCTAAATTTAATTTTAACCTTCTTAAATTTAACCTTATAAACAAACACCCCCTTAAAAAAATAAATATTTATAATTACATATATTTTTGATAGTATATCAATCAATTTGCGATTGTTTGGCACTTTTACAGAACATATTAATATATTTATTTTGAATAGCGATGTTGTTACAACAATTGAATTGAAACCGAATACAAGCATTTGGAGAACGATTCACTGTATAATAAGTTAGTTTAACTGAATACTTATAATTATACGAGTATTCTATCATTTTTCATAGTATATCGATCTATTTTAAGTTATTTGGCAATCATTGTGACTAATTTATGATAAATCATTGTGTTTGAGTTGAATAGTAAATTTTTTACAAATATTCATTGCATACACGTTGAATTAAAGCCGAATACAAGCATTCAGAGAATGATTCATTGCATAATAAGTTATTGTAATTGAATATTAGCAATTATACGAGCATTCAATCATTTCCGATAATATTTGAAGATAATATAAGCAATTTGACTTTGATCTTATCTATATCAATGTATTTTAACATAATACTCTCATAAAACAGCTAATACTTGTTATATTTTTGTGTTTTAGCCGAAAGCAGTTATTTGACGATCTATTAGGGAAGAGAGCTTTGATCTTGTCTATATCAAGGCATTTTAATATAATACTCTGATTAAATAATAAATACTTGCTATATTGATATGGTTTAGCCGAAAGCAGATATTTGGCAATCTATTAGTGAGATATGATTGTGTTGTTATATGATTCAGGCAATTACGCTTCTCTCTAATAGTATATTGATTTTTGTATAACTTATTACACCCTTTTAAAGACCGACTTAGGATATATTAATGTGTTCGAATTGAATAGTTACATTTTAACAATTATGCGATGCATCAAGGTTGAATTCTAGCGGAATACGAGCATTTAGAAAATGATTCAATGTATAATAAATAATTTTAATTAAATACTAGAGATTATACCAGTATTCCATCATTTTTGAGTGAATTTGAAGAGAATACGAGCATTTCTGTTAGTATTTGAAGAGAATATGTGCAACTTGATTTTGATCTTGCCTATATCAAGGTATTTTAACTTAACACACTGGTTAAATAACTAATATTTACTATATCAATGTATTTTAGCCGAAAGTAGATATTGGACGATCTATTAGGAACATATGATTGAGTTTTAATAAAATATCGGTAATTACACATAACTTTTTGATAGGATATCGATTTATTTTAAGCTATTAAGTACTTTTAGAGACTGGTTTATGACATATCAATGTATTTGAATGAATTTGAGTTGAATAGTGATTTGCAGCTATTCATTGCATTACGTTGAATTCAAGTGGAGTACAAGCATTTAGAGTACGATTTATTACATAATAAATTATTTTAACTGGATACAAACAATTGTGTGAGTATTCAATTAGTTTTTATTGTATTTGAAGAGAATATATGTAATTTGACTTAAATCTTGTCTATATGAAGGTTTTTTAACATAATACTCTGATTACACACCTAATGTTTGCTATATTATTATATTTCAGTCGAAAAATGAAATTTGGCAATCTATTAGGGACATTTGATTGCGTTTTTATATAGTACCTATAATTACATATCTATTTGTCAGTATATCGATCAATTTTAAGAAAATAAGCTCTTTTAAGGGTCTGATTTATGATATATTAATTAATTTTAATTGAATAGTGATGTTTTTGCAGCTAATGTAACTCAAGTGGAGTATAAGTATTTATAGTATGATTCATTGCATAATAAGTTTTTTTAACTTAATACAAGCAATTGTGTGGGTAATTAGTGTTTATTGTAATTGAAAAGAATATATACAATTTGACCTTAATCTTATCTATATGATGGTGTTTTAATATAATACTTTGATTACACACCTAATGTTTGCTATATTGATGTATTTTAATCGAAAATTGATATTACGCGATTTATTAGGGATATTTGATTGTGTTTTAATTTAATACCTATAATTTCACATCTATTTATCAATATATCGATCAATTTTAAGAGAATAGGCTCTTTTACGGTCTGATTTATGTCATATGAATGAATTTGAGTTGAATAATGATGTTTTTACAGCAATTCATTGTATTACGTTGAATTCAAGTGAAGCACAAGCATTTAGAGTACGATTCATTGCAAAATTAGTTATTTTAACTGAATACAAGTAATTTGTGTGAGTATTCAATTAGTTTTTATTGTATTTGAAAAGAATATATGCAATTTGACCGTAATCTTGTCTATATGAAGATCGTTTAACATAATACTCTGATTACACACAAAATACTTGCTATATTTATGTATTTCCGTCGAACAATTGATATTTGGCAATCTATTAGGGATATTTGATTGCGCTTTAATGTAATACCTACAATTATACATCTTTTTATTAGTATATCAATTAATTTTATGAGAACAGACACTTTTAGGAACTGATTTACGACATATCAATGAATTTGAGTTGAATAGTGATGTTTTTGCAACTATTCATTGCATTACGATGAATTCAAGTGGAGTACAAGCATTTAGTGTACGATTTATTGCATAATAAGTTATTTTAACTAAATATAAGCAATTGTGTGAGTATTTAATTAGTGCTTATTGTATTTGAAGA
>KZ451890.1:1589719-1609113 GCA_002786265.1 Apostasia shenzhenica
ACATCTATTTGTCAGTATATCGATCAATTTTAAGAGAATAGACTCTTTTAGGGTAAGATTTATGACACATCATTGTATTTGAGTTGAACAGTGATGTTTTTGCAGTTATTCATTGCATTACATTAAATTTAAGTGGAGTACAAGCATTTAGAATACGATTCATTACATAATAAGTTATTTTAACCGAATAAAAGCAATTGTGCGAATATTCAACGTGGACAAAATCTCACTTCCCATTTCCAAATACGAAGAGGGAGTTTATTCACGTAATAGATGCTCCTTTGTTTGACTTTAACAAGGTCACTTCTTTATTAAAATGAATAAGAATGTGCTTTTGATCATACATCCCTACACTCACCTCCCCATTCAAATTAAAGGAGGTAAAAAAGCGACAAATATCATTCATAGGAGGTCTGGAGGTGACGAATTTACCCACAACCATGTTCTTGAAAGACCTAGTCATTTTGACAAGTTCATTTTCCGTGAAGTCAAAGGATGGCATGCCATTAATGTAATAAGGTTCTTTCAAAACTTCATGCTTGCCATGTAGCTGTACTGAATTGCATGAATTAGAAACAACTTAGGGAGCGTTTGGTTTAGTGTTATCTCAATGTTATGTTATGTTATCTTTAGAAAGTAATTGTTTGGTTTAATGATATCTTTAAATAACATTATAATTAATTACAAAAATACCATTACATGGTGACATCTAGATGTCACCCCAAATCGGGCGACATCTCAAGATAACACTATCAATTTGTCATTATAATGTCAATAACTTCTAACTAAATAAAAATAATTTGGATAACATTAATATTTTCTAATATCATAACATTGAACCAAACAAATGTCCATTGATGAATAACAATGACATTTAACATTGACATTGAGATAACACTGAACCAAACGCCCCCTTAGGCAAAAGATTTATCTCCCAAATTTTTGTTTTTGCTAGTTGTTGGCGCTAGGTGACTCGCTGCTGGGCATCAGACCTCTCTGGTGGGCTTCCTTTAACCTGTGGAAGGAGAGGGGGAAGCCACATGCGGGCTTCTACCAAGGGCCAGCCCACTTAACTAGGCTTGGGCTTGCAGAAAAGGCCCATCATGAACTGCTGGTGAGATGGATAGGTATCTGGGGCCTGCAGAAGTGCGCATCGTGCTCTTTCTGGTTCTTCCCATAGCTATGCTATCCTTCAAAACCCTCGCCGGGACCAGCCCTTTCTCCGGCAGCCCACTTTGTCCCACTCTCTTCAACGACATGGCGTCTGTCCCCCGCTGCACCTTAACCTTCCGCTGCTCCCTGTCCACCGGTAAAGCAGCCGCGGACCCACCCACGTATCGCTTCAGAAGCGATTCTCTTTCTGGAGACGGAAAGGGTTCGCCGGCGGAGGAGGGAATGGAGGCGAAACGGAACGAGGACGGCACAGACTTTGGAATGCGCGAAGAGAGGAAGATAACCGGGATACATGTGCCAAGACAAAAGTACATATCCGTTTCGAAGACGGAGCTTCTCAATGCGATTCTGGAGATTTTTGAATCTAAGGAGGATGCAGATAAGTTCTTGAAGTTCTCCTCGTGAGTTCCCAATCTTATTCGTACTGCTTTTTACGGGCTTCTGCTGCAATGCACGCTTTTATTGAATCCAATGTTTCCTCATTTTTGTTAGGCTGCCTTCCATCTGTATCTCAATACTTGAAAGTAAGGTTACTTATGGAATTAAAATTCTTTAATTTCAGCAATCCTGACATCATGGCTGTTCTTCAGGAGATTTGATGCTATAGTTTGGTCATATATCTTTGCAATTTCTAGCGGAAGGAACTAATGGTTTAAATTGATATTTGCTAAATCCAAAAAAGGACTGGAGTACAGTTTTCGGTGGACACTAATTGTTAACACATTTTTATCTGGCTCTTCTATATTATACATATGTCCGAGATCAAGATAAAATCACTGCGAAAATATTGGCTTAAATCTGTAATTTCTCAAGATTCTCTCCCTCACTTGCAAAACAAGCATAACAAATTTTCTAATAAATTTCTAACCACTTGGCCCACTTGACTTGTCACGTGGCAGCTATCTAGCCCTCTTCGTAGCCTATAAAAGGAGGAAACCACTCTTTTGAAGCCGGATGGAAGACTTTTTGAGAAACTTCTCATTCATTTCTTCTCCTTTCTCAAGCTCTCTCAAAATAATTTTGCCAACAAGAAGGAGCCAGAATATCTCTAGAGTTGTGCACGACATTGTCGAATTTAGAGTTGGCATCAGACCTCCAAAGCCCTCAGATGACATCATCATGCTCACCTTTATCTGAGGATTGCCACCACATGTTCCTCGAAGTTTCTAGCTGCTGAAACGATGCCGACGACGCCTCAATCAATTATTTCTCTCTCCTTGATGAGAACTTCTTGCCGGCGAATGTCTTCGGTTATCTTCTCTAGGTTGGCCAACATCGACCACGACCACGATGTTAGCAACGGACTCTGGTGACTGGCGAGACGTACGCGGCATTTAACCGAAACATTGGTCACGACGTTTTCCTCTGGCATACATGCAGGGATTAATAACATAATTACAATTTGAGGTTCTTAGTTCTAATATTATTTCATATAACTCTTTTCTTACTATTTTAACATTATTTTTATTTTCGAGGTTTCTAGTGGTCTTTATTATCCTCACCCATGCTCGAGATGTGCACTTCGGTGTTTCCTGAAATTTTTCTGTCGCCGAAATGATGCCGGTGATGCATATATATTTTCTTTCTCCTCAGCGCCATAAATTAAATGTGGTTCTTCGGCAACCTCTCTGAGGTTTTCGGACTGTATCACCATGCTCGCCCATGCTCAAGGCATGCTTCTTGGCATTTCTCGAAGTTCTCCGATTGCCGAAACTATGCTAGCGACGCCTATATCTATTTTCTCTTTCCTTGCCCAAAAACCACGAAAGCCAAATGCCGCCTGCCGATTTTCTTGCCAACGAGCATCTTCCACCACCTCCTCTCGATCGGCCAGCGCCAATCACAACACCGGCGACAAACTCCGTTGGCTGCCGAGGCCTCTCCGAGGTTTCTCGAAACATCGACCACGATATTTCCTGCATATATATAGGAAAGATGGAACAACTGCAAGACGAAGTTTATGTTTTCAGCTTTATTATACTTATGTCTTTTTAATAATTTTTAATTGTATTTTCAATCCGATTTGGTTTATTTTTCTCTTGCAATCTCCATGGGAAAATTTATACATTTTAGTGGTCATTTTGTGCACGGCCTTGCCCATGGATGTAGGAGAATTCTCTCTAAAGCATGTAAATTTGATGTTATTCTCTTTATTTATAGTTTTTTCTTATTCAAATGCTCTGATTGCTCTATTTACGCCACATCACGCTGTAAAAATTTCTTCGTCAACACTAATAGATCAATGCTAGCTTATCAAAGAAATAACTCAATAAGTGATTCAGTTTACATGATTGGATTCCTAAAAAAGAATCAGTATATATGGTATGAAATGGTTCTCTTCTATGTAAAATATACAATAAAAGATATTTAAATATCATATGTGTCCCACTACTAATATATGAGATGCATGCTATTGTTTTTGTCCTTTACTATGTCAAAGTAGAAAAATACATTTTGCTACCTAATGAATGCATATTCATTGATATCTTAGCTGATAAATTAAATTCAAAGCTCCAAAACTTCATGATTTTCGCCTCATATTACAGACGTTGTTCCTCAATAATATAGCCAAAATCTTTTTGAAGTATTTGTCCCCTGATGTTTTATTGCTCGGCACCAAGCTGGAAACTAGCTCGATATCTGAGTGGAAATCAAATATGGCTAATCTTGGAGCTCTACAACAGGAAAAGTGATTCTCTTTCTGTTAAAATAGAGGAATTATGAAAGAAAGATTAAGGTATTTTTTTAGAAGATAATAGCAATGTGGAAGGAGGAAGAAGATAGAAGATATGACAATTTCATTTTAACAAAAAAACTCTTTAACTGTTTGAATTGTGCTGTATACCCAATTCAAGCTATAAATGGCTGGTGCACCAATGAACCATTATAATTAATTCAGAATACTGCCTAACTAACCAAAGGTTCACAACCTTTCTTACTTTTGATCATGAAGGAGGGAATGTGGATAGAGTTGGGTGCTTGCTGAGTTTGTATTTATCCTTATACTCCACTTATAATGCTCTTGCCCTTAAGTGTTAAATTCGTAGTTCAAAAATTGAACATGATAATGTCTCCTCTTTTACCACATTGCATCTTCCAAGCTTGTAATACTCCACCTTACTACTACTTGAGATTAACTCTGTGTTTCCTCAACATTATCCTTATTTCCCCCACCAAATGCTGCCTATATTTGTGCTATCCAGAGGAATACTTCTTTCTTCTTGTGAAGAAAAACATGAAATTGTACATTTGCCTGAACTAGAAGATGAAATTTACTGGTAGTATGACTTATTATGTGGAAGGGCCCTTTAATTTAGTAGATAGCTTAGTTGAAATCCTTTTGGCTACTTAATAGGTAAGATAAAAGCTTCACATATACCCAATCACTTATGGCAAACTACATTTGTTTTGGTGTTTTTCAACCAAAATTTCTATCTTATTACTAGCTTATTGGTGTAATATCATATGACCCAGATGTAAAAGTATTGTCCGCATTGTCTTTAGGGAATTATGTGACTTGAAGTGCTTTCTTGGGGGTCATACATTCTGGTGCTACTCCAGTTTATGTATGCTTAATTGTAGAGTTCTTATTTTTATCCTCATAGCTTTTTCTCTAAAAGTTACCTCTAAAGTTAGATTTACACTATTACTTATATATTTCAGGATATTTCCTTCTTATGTGAGGATTTATTCTTGTGCTCCTTTCTCTTTAACCCTCTATTATCCTAGATACTTGCTAGGATTTTCTCTACTTTTTGTCCTTTTTGGACTAGGTCACTATAGGCTACTTCTCTCCCTTTTCTGTTGCAGGCATCATAGGCTCACCAACTTTCGTTTAGTTCGTCCTCAAATCATATTGTACTGTAGTAGGTCAATTCTAATGCCATATTGTAATACTTTGTGATTCAAATATAGAGGTATTATCTGCTTTGACTTTAGAAAATTATGTGACTCGAGGGTGCTTTTTAGGAGGTCACTCATCCTAGTATTCTCTAACTCAAGCACGCTTAATTGTGGAGTTCCCATCCGTTGCCTCTCAATTTATTTATCTTGTTTGGTTGTGGGCAAAAAAATAAAACTCCGAACACTTTAAAAAATACTGCCATCAATATTTTATATTTATTTTACATCATATATAAATTTAAATATCAAAAAAGATAATTCTATCCGGGCGCCCAAGATAAACTCGTGATTTCACATAGGATCACAAAAACAGAAATATATTGTCTAAGTCCCTACTCCCAAAAAAAATTTCTAGGTGGGTCCTTTTTGACATTTCCATTAAGTTTGTCTATTAAGTTGTTATTTAAATATTAAAAATTAATAATATTGATTAGAATATAAACAAAATATAAACTAAGGTTAGAATAGCAATTGAAAATATTTAAATATTTTTTCAATGCTTAAATATGTATTTTATTTTTCTTTAAATGATAACTAATGATCAAATTTAATAGAATCCGTGAAAATGAACCTACATGAAAAAAATTTTATGTAGAAGGGACTCACATGATATATTTTTGTTTTTGTGGATTTGCGTAGAACTTGAGTTATAACTTAAGGCCTGAATGGAATTACTTTTATAAAAAATCAAATTTATTTCACATCTTACATAAATCTTAATTTTAGAAATTAATTTTACATTCCACACGTAGTTCAATAAAAAAATTAATTTTATTTCACATTCAACACAATTCTTGATAACAAAATAATTTTATTTCACATCTTAACATTAAAATATATTTTTTCCTCTCTCTATTTCTAGAAAATTTCAAATATTCTCAAAATATTCTCCAAACGAACAAGACCTATATGTTGGAATTGCGTTTTACTTATATATCTCAAAATCTTCTCTCCCTTTTTTAATATGAGAATTTATTTTTGTGCTCATTTTTTTTTTAATTTAGAAGCCTATCAAGAGTTTTCGTACCTTTATTATTCTGAAAGCCTGCTAAGGGTTTCTCTAGCCCTCACCTTTTTCGCGATTGGGTTGTTACATGCTACTCTCCAGCCTCTTTAGTTGGGGGCGTCATATTTGGGATGTTCCTCAGCTTGATAGTACCTCCTTTTGCGATAACACTTTTGTCTACTACACCAAGTTTGGAGCTTCCAAATATATAGGGACGTGGTGTGTTGGTTTTTATTTATAGTATCCTATGGAGTGTGCACTTAAAGACAAGTGATACTTGATGTTACATAACTACTTTGTAAGAGGCAACCACTTAACTCATTCATTGGGTTTATCCTATATCATGTATCACAAGTTGGCTTTTAAGTACTGTTTTATAGCTTTTATCTAGTCATCCATTTGTGATATCTAGTTGACATGTTGACTTTAACTATTTGTAGCTTCAATAGTTATATCTAAAAGCAAGTAAAATTATTGGTGCTCTGTAGCTCATCGACCTTTAGGACATTTGATTTAATTTAAATACATGATCCAAATAAATTTGATTCGTTGTTATTGTAAGCCAACTTTGTAGATTATGTCTCTTTTCGGTAGCAGTTGTAGGTTTGAGACTAGGTGATGGGGATTATTATAAGAATTCGTATAAATATTCCTTGATGTACCACTTTCAATGAAACTATAATCAATCTCTTTCCCTTTTCGATTGTCAATGGTAGCTTAGTTTGTTGTTTTTTAATGATAGTTGTTAGAGAGAGTTGGTGTTTGATGACCACAAATGGAAATTGAGTGTGACTAATTCATGAATGGATGGGGAAATGACATTGATTAGCTAAGTCTAATTGAGGAAGAAGATTTTTTTATCATAGAGGAATGCGATGAAGAGAAGAGAGGATGAGGAGGTAGGTGAAAACAAATAGCACGTTTAATTGAGGAAAAAATGCCTTCCTCCTTTGACTACTCCTGAGATATAGTAGAAAAGTTATTACGGTGGGGAGTGAGAAATGAATGTAGCAGACCTTAAACAAAAGCAAATAGATCTCCACCAACAAACAAGACTTATGAAGCTATCAAAATCTAGCAAGCACTATGGATGAGCGATGTAGAGCTAGATAGGGAAAGAAGAGGAAGAGGAAGAAGAGGGGAAAAGTAAGAGAGAAAGAGAAGATTTAGAGAGAATAATTTTATTATTTCATCAGAGCTACTAAATACAAATACATCAAGACTATTTATAGAGTTTTTGGCCCATATAATTAAAGAAAATATATCATGATAGTAAAAGGAAATAACTGAAACAAAATAACGTCATCTCTAAACAATTAAATGTTCAAAATAGAACTCAATAAACTAAATAATTTTCACCATTAATGTTGATTTCTCGCCTTTTTTATGCATTTAGTATTTGAATTTGAAATTACATGAATCGACAACCAAATCTCCATCATTCTCCTTCGCTTGAAAAAAGCTTGGCTCTATTGAGGTAAGCTGCAAGTAGGACTCCAGTAGAGACGGGCTCAGTTGTGTCTTACACACTTAGTATTTCTTATTGATATGACCTAAGTCTTTGTTTAGGAGGAGCACACCTCAAAATCATCAAATCTTAGTTCTTGTCCTTTTAGAATCTCTGTTTGGAAATGCCGAGTATTTTGAACTAGTTATGTTATGAGATCAGCCTCTTGATTCTTGTTCTCGCAGAGTCTTGTTGTTTGGGGTTTCTTCTTTCGAGATTTCCTATCCCATGAGGTTCTCTACAAGGCTTCTTGGGTTAGGGTCTCTTACTCTTGTCCTTGGCTTGACTTGGGACTTATCTGGAGTTGATCTGGATATGAGTTGGTTTGCTGACTCTATAGCTTGGGCAAGCTTGGGTCACTTAATTACATCTTCATTCAAGGTATACTGCTACCGTAATTGGTGGTGGATTTTTAACTTTCAACAACTAAACATATAAGATCTTTCTCTTTAATTCTTTTTATCCACTTGTCCAATTCAGGAATGCACGACTCCTTCATACAAGTGGTTGTTTAAACGTATTGCTCATACTCAAGTGAATTGATTCATGAACTACCATCTGTTTATGAATTTGACCATGCAAAATCTTATATAAGAAGATGTTGATATATTATAAACTTGCTTTTGATTTAAACCATAAAGCAAACTAACATGGTGGAGAATTTTGATGAATTGTGAACATATGCATCTTGCTATTGGTGGGGGGAACTTAATGAAAATGGAGGATTTCCTATCAGTTTTTCTGCGTTAATTAATCAAAATTTTGCCTCAAGTCATTGCCCTGCTGATGACATGGCCCCTTTTTTGGTAAAATTGGGGGAAACATGATTTTCTGATGGTTGATAGGGAATGTATGGTTATATTATTTCACTGTTTTGGACTTTTTATCACTGCCAACTGAAGTAGGACTGTTTCAGTTAGGACTATAACCTTGTACACCGTTCTCTTTTTGCTGGACTTCTGTTTACCGGTGATTCATGTATTCAATTTCTTGGCAATTACCTGTGTCGTGTTCAGATCTTGCATGTTGAAGGGATCGTATGCTTAATATATAATGGCAGGGGAAATTGGGATGTGAGATATCTGTTCCAGTGATAAAATAAAAAGACCAGTATGTGGTTTAGTTTCTTAGCTAATCAAATTAACTAGTAGTTGTTCTAAAATCTCTACCATGCCGTAAGGGCTGGGGGCATCTCTTGTCTGTCATGAATTGTACGGCTGACCAATTGGTACCATACATATTAGTCTGATAGTCTGGCTGGAGATGATATGGTCCTAATGTCTGTTTCCTTATAAAACCAACCATGAAGAAATTGATGCCATCTTGCTGGGTAACCAAACTTTCAATTGACACTGTCTTTTTCTTTTGACTGTCATGGTAACTGTAGCACTGCAGGAAAATAGGAGCCATATCTTAAATGTACACCAGGCATTCGAACATTTGTAAAGGTTCTATTATTGAACTTACGTTTTACTATTGGGTCAGATGCAATTATACACGTCACGACATGTCTTTTCTTCGTAATAAGTTTGGCATTTCCTGTGATTATGGCTGATCTTGTGACTGAGGAATTAAGGGTCTGTTTCTATCTGGCTAATTTATTGTGGTCATTTAATGTGTTGTTTATATTGCTACTTTGTATTTCTTGGTTTCTTAACACTTCTTATGTGCATATGATAGCGTCTCGTAAGTATTTCTGATGTCATGAAATTGAGTTACATCGTGCTGTTCCTTCAGAAGTTTGTACTATGGGGCTATTTGGAAGAGTTGTAATTAGAATCTGGTTTGGTTTCCTTGGATGAATTGGCTTCTGGTTTGACAGTGGGGTTCAAGTAAACATAGGGTTAGCGATTGGAGGTTTCTTTTTGTTGAAGTCCTGTTTGGATAATGGTTAATTTGGATACCTGATGGATCTGTAGCTGAACATGTTAAATTGGGGGTACAGACAAAGCCATTGCCAGCAGCCCGCTTGGCACTCTAGGTAGATGATATAATATATTTCTTATTGAAGATTGTAACATCCCTTTTATGGTTTTTCCTGTTTTCCTACTCTATTTATAGCTTTCCTTGTGTTATGGCATTTTCATGGTGTTACTTCAAACTGTTGGATATCAGTAATATGATGGAGAAAGCCTTCTTTGAGTATGAAATGTCATTAAGGATAATGCAGGTGTTTGGACTCCATTCTTCATGTTGAAGATAAAGGTATTCTGGAAGAGATGAGAAACTTTTACTCTCCTCACATGGGAGCCCAAAATCAGAGGACAGAGTCCATTACACAACAGGACGAAGCTTTATGTAGCAGACGTCATTTTGGTTTTGATGCTGAATCAAACTGCCTTAGCAATGTTAAAGATGACAAGCCTTTGCTTTGTCTTGATAACTCTGACTTGCACAGTTTTTCTGGATATAGTTTTAGTAAAGCTTATGAAAGTACTGCAATAGATTCATCCAGGTTGGTTTTGTTAGTTATGTGCATGTTATTAGAAATTTTTATGTTTTATAAAAGTTGTACATCATCATCTATACGAAATTTGTTGTGCTAAAGCTATATAGATTCATGAAATCTTTTCATTGCTATTTCTTTGCTTCTGATGTAGCATACTGTTTTCTATTTTTGACACTAATGTATATAGGCCTAAATTGAGCTTCCTGTTGTATTGTTTAAAGAAAATTGTGGAGCATTGTGTTGATTAACCTTTTTTTGTGCGAGTACAGTGGCACAATATATATTATACATTATATATACACATACAGACACATGTACATTATTTTAAAAAAGTAATAAAGACAAGCACAAAATTAGGTTCTCTAAGCCTACAAAGTAAAAATATACGAATAAAATATCACAGAGATGAGGATGCTAAGGTGGATATGTGAGATATGCGAAAGGACGTGATGAGAAATAATTATATCCATGAAGCTGTTGGAATTGCCTCAGTTGAGGATTATTTTTGAAAGAGTCTTCTTAGATAGTTTAGACATATAAATTGTAAATCGATAAAAACTTCAGTAAAGAGATTTAGGGTTATTGGATTTTGTCCATATAAAAAGAGGAAGAGGAAGTCCAAAAAAGTCATGGTAATAAGCTACAAGGAATGATGATGTGAGACAATATGCGTGATGTAATCCTAAATAGAGATCAGTAAATAATTTTAGCAGATGAGCATAAGATTGTTCAAGAATATAGCTGATGAAAATTATGTAATAATTAAGAAATCATAAGTTTGAGAAGTAAATCAATTGTAAATATTTTAAAACAAGTTCAAATAATATCTAGTTAACCTGTCAACTGATTTAAGATAACCACATCTCAGCAAATCAGAGGCAGGGTACGCAGTAAAGGGTATTCTCACAATATAATATCACCCAACAATAATTTATATATTCAAGGTACACAGGCGAGCAAATCGATGAATCCTAATAATAGACATCACCACAAGATATCGCAAAATACTTGAGTTATTCAGTAGGTTTTAGGATTGCCTTGGTTGGAGAATCTAGGGTCACCGCAAAGAGCCACAGCAGACGAAAAGGACCTGAGGAGGAGGGATGATCGTGATGTGGGTGTTGTGAGAGGGAGAATACGATGATGCAGCGAGATGCGACCGACGAGGCTAAGTCGTGGGCGGGCAAGGAACTTGTCAGTGTACAACGTGGCGGCAAACAGGAGACAGACGTCACAAGTAGACGACATAGCGGTGCAGGCGCTTAGTAGCACTGGCGCAGGGGCGCGAGTGCCGTGGTGGTGGGTGACTGCAGGGGTGAGTGGGTTCGACGAGCTGTCGGAGCAAGGAAAGTGAATTCGCTGATGTTCGAAGGCGACCGGCGAGTCGCTTGGAGGTGGAGGCAGACAGAAGTGGATGATTGGGGCCGGCGCGAGATGAAGGAGACTTGGCAGAGCGTCGGCCTATGCGCGGGCGAATGGCGACGCGGAGGCATGGCGGAATAGAGTCGACGGGATGATCGTCCTTCGCGCAGGCCAAGCAGGCGGAGGCGACCCACAGTAGCCGGCGAGCTCGCAGGTCGGCGGCGAGGGTGGGGCAGAGCTGGCAATGCCGTGCGCGGGGGTCGCACACGGGAGTCGGCTCTACGTCCCGAACGAAAGGAGTCTGCAGAGGATTAGGGCTGGGAAATTACGAGCAGGGGCCTGGGTTTAATGAGCTTGAATTATTGAAATAAAGATGAGGAAGAGTTAGGAAAAATTAGGGATTCTCACCCAAGGCCCCAACCCTTCCCTTCACTGGGATTTGACACACAATATTCAAACTCAAAAAGATTTTATTTCAAGATTAAAAACAAACGACAGTAGTCCATGTCTTTATATAGTCCTGTTACAATCGAAATTCAAATTACAGAAATAAATGCGAAAATAAAAAGGATTACAATCATGCTAAATACGAATATCTAAAAAAAGAAGAAAATAAATAAAATCAGCCCAAAATTTGGAATATTCCCATTCAAATCAATAAATTGGTTTAAATGGGGATTTCCAATCCACTGATCAGCCACCAATCACGCCTACTGCCAAATCTGTAGATATCAATTCTCCATCCAGATCGACGCCACATGGTGAGATCTCAAACACTGAGTGTAGACTCTGCCTGAAATAAATCAACGGTCTGATGACATCGTGTCCCTACCAAATGATTTTACATACTTAGAGCTAAATAAAAAGTTATTATTTGATAGAGTGCAATGGAAATAAATGATTTTTATAAATTAAGTTATACAGATATAATATCCATACAACTTAATTTTGTTGCCAACCCCACTAGTAGGATAATAGTTTGGTTGTTGTTGTCTATATATACATATGTAGTTACAAATATAGTTATGTATAGTTAGAAAAGTTTAATACATTGGAGGACCTAATTTTGTGTTGTTGCATTTGGGTGCTTTGAATAATTTGCATGGCGGTCATCCTTGTTCATTTTGATTAGTTCTTGTATGATCAAAATGGTTGATTTTTCTTTCTTCTTTTCATATATTACTTTATGGCCGGTTATCATCTGCTATTTCTCTTAACACTCTCTCATCTGCCACCATCTGGCCTATTTGGCTAACGCTATATACAAGGTGGATTTAGAATTCTGATCCACTTTGGTTCTGGTTTAGTCATAGTTCTATTTTCTTATTTCTAATTCTTGATGTTAATTTTGTATTTGATATTTCTGTTTTCCAATTTGTCAGCTTTGGGCTGTCATAAATGAGAGAGATGAGGGAGAGAGGGAGCAAGAATAATGTGTGATTTAGATGTACAGGTAGCAAGAGAGGAAGACTGGGGGAGAGGAAGCAACAGAAATAGTCTTGGGGGAGAGGAAGCAACAGAAATAGTCTTGTAATTGTTAGAAGAGGGAGAGTAGGATTAATGTAATGGGTGATAGAGGGAGGGACAGAGATGCATAATGAGTGGATACTGCAAGCTCAAAATCCCCTATTTTTGGGAAATTGTTAAATAATTCAAGGAAAGCGGTAGTGATCCATTCAGCTCCTTAAATCCTACATTTGCCAGTGTGAACTGTATGATTTACGAGACTTTCTTATTAATGCCTTTTCTTCATTTTGTAAATTTGGATCTACTAATGGATGTATATCCATTTAACGTTTTTATTTGCTTTTATTTATGTGATGGCATGATCTGTTTTACCAAAGATAGTTGTTTCAATCATGTAGGATTGCTGTTCCAGCTCATTTTCAGAAATCTTTTATGAAGCTTTTGCGTGATGCACAATTTGAAGAACTTTCAGTGCAAGATCTACAAATGGCATACGCATTAAATAGTGAATATCTCTTAACATTGCCAATTTATGTCGACTGGAAGCGGGCATCTGCTTCCCATTCTATAATATTCAGGTCTCAAAGTAGTTTCTACTCGGACTAAAATCTTCAAAAAATCAACAGTCTTTGAAAATTTTCAGTTACTCATGGAATTTCTTCTATTCAAGATGCTTCTCTCCTTGTTTATACTAGATGCAAGTGAATGTTATGGTTAAACATAGTGTACACACACACACAGCTTTTCCATACTGTTATGTTATTGTTGGTGTCTCTGTTGTATTGTTCCTGTAATCTGTTACATCTTACTTAATATCCCTCTCCTCTTATATATTTATATATAAAGCTATAAGATGAGGGGCATATTTAAGGAGGTTTGGCTATGTTGACAGTTGACTTGTAGTTGGCCCTGTGCATGAAATTTAAGGAGATCTACGTTATGATATTGAAGAAAAGAAGTGGAAGATGATAAATGACTTGGGATACAATTATTAAACATGACCTTGAATTATTTGTGCTTACAGAGAGTGTTGTTTTACATATAGGCTAAATGGAGAAGAGAAATCCATCTGGCTAACCCCAACTAGCTTGAGAATGAGGTTTTGTTCTTGCTGTTTTTGTATAACACTTGAAGCTAGTTGATGGGTTGCAAATGAAAATATACAAATTAGAGGTCAAAGATTTAAATAATAGATTATTCAAATAAATGCAAATATTTTCACAAATCAAATTGTTGACTCTCTATTAAAAAAAAGAAAAACAAATCCTCAAAATAAACTCAATTTAAAGTTTAAATTAATTTGAATTGCTATTAAGTTAGGATTTACCCGGGTATATTAGGCGTGTGAGCTTTCAATCAAACAAATCTAAGGTGTGCGAAAAATAGGATTCTTACATTCAATAGCACATGATAACAAAATTCTAAGTCAGAACTTGGAATAGATTTATTACTATTATGATGAGCAAATTGATGCAATCCAACTAAACTATGATTCCAATTAAATTGTTTTACAAAAGAATGATTCACTCAGAAGAGATTCATACCTTAATCATTCAGAGAATCATAACGAATCTCTATGGTCAAGGAAGTACAAAAGGGTTATTTTTACCTTCCACGTGATGGATAAGTGCTTCTTCTTACTAGCGACATTGGGGTTGAAAGGGAGTGGGGGTGTTGTTTGGCCTGTGAGAGCCAAACAATGATGGAGAGTGGGTTGGAAGGTTTATCATTGACCTCCACATGGATTTCCCACAAGAATCTTCAAATTCGTACATGAACGTTGAGGGGGAGGGGGATGACTTGGCGTGAAATTGTAATGGGCAAGGTTAAGATAGGGAAATAGTTAGGAAATTTGTGAAGTTCTTGTTTGATAGAGGATTTGGCTTCAGAATAAGTAAAATTAGATTCAAAACTTAAGTGGCTTTGAATAAGGGAGCATCTTCGCTTGAATTTGTGTTCTAGATGGCTTCAGCTTCACAACTTTGAACTAGTTTGAAGTTACTTTTTTGGATTGGTCTTCATCCAATTGACAAAGAGTGTTTGGCAAATTCACTCACTTGAGTGAATTGATTTCAAAAGAATTGAAGTGACTTCATTTTTCCTGCCAAACAAGCCTTTAGGTATTTAGTAATCCCATCAAAGGCCCCAATGTTTCCTTCACCTGGATTTAACTCATTCTTATGTTAAACTATGTTTTTATTTAATAAAATGTCTCTAGGCTTTGTTAGGTAAGAGGATGTTTTGGGTTTGGTTTGGGTTGTTTTGAGGATGATGAGAGAATTTTTTTTTTAATGTTATGATATGAAGTAAAGTTATTTTAATATTGAGATTTATGTTGAATATGAAGTAAAGTTGATTATTTTTATTGAAAAATATGTTGGATGTGAAATAAAATTGATTTTTAATATTTGAATTGTATAGGTGTGAAATAAATTAAATTTTTAATGTTGATATTTGTGTTAGATGTGAAATAAATATGAGAATTTAATGGGGGTGATTTAGGATGGTTTTGAGGTGTTCTTGGGTCCAAAGCAAAGAAAGGCTCAGTGGATTACCCTTTAAATAAGATAATTTCTGTATTACACTTGGTCAATGGTGATGTGGTACTGAACTAATAAAGCAAATAAAATAAACATACACGAGGAAACCCAAATTGACCTAAATAAACTCAAATTGACTCAATAACAAATAATTACACAAAACTTACTCTAACGGACTCAATCATGAATTGACTTGGCTAGCACAATGCACCAATTTGCAATGATTAATTGGCGTGATCATGGCATGATGCAATATGGGCCCTTGATCATATGGATGCCCCTATCAATTTTCCTCAAGTGAGAAGAATTCGTTACCGTCGAGTATGGGTCAACTCAATGCTTGTGTATCTTCATATGTCGATATTGGATTTGAATGGTGGGCACTCGGGATATGGTCATACTAAGGAAAGGTGGTGGCTCAAGAACTCACTAGGCATTACTTTTGGGTTTTGTTATACCTCCCATCTAAAATATTCAAAGTATTGCTAACTTTTTAATTTCGTGGTAAATCCAGATCTTATGCTTTTGATTCAACTCACTTTAAGATTTAATATATTAGCTTTATGAGATCAGTAATTTGAATCACCGTATAATTATTCCCCTAATAATGTTTGTTAACTAATATTTTTATGCCATGAATACATAAGAATGCATGCTCTGACTCTCTAATTTGTAATGAAAGAAAGTACAACATGTTGGCCCAAAGGCTTCCCAAGAGGGGGGTGAATTGAGAATAATAAAGTTTATGAGTTTAAATAAGGCAATAAACTAATAGATAATTCAAACGATGCAGAGAGGTTGATTTAGCAAATCAGACAGCAGAAGAAATATAACAGAGAGTACCGCCAGAAAGTGAGGTCAATTTGCAAAATAGGACTCAGTACAGAAATGAGGTCAATTTAAGAAATAGGACTCAGTGCAGAAATAATGTATTCAACAAATGAAGAAGGCAAGCAGTAGAAATATATCACACAATAGGCACAAAAGATTTATAGTGGTTCGGCCTTCCGCCTAGTCCGCTTCCCACGCACCTCGAATGGGAATTTCACTAAAAACCCCAGCTTTTTACGGGAACAAAAGCCGAACAAACCCAATACAACCCTATGGCTTTTTCAAGGAACCAAAGCCAAGCAAACCTTTAATCCTACAGCTTTTTGCAGGAACCAAAGCTGAGCAAACCTACAATCCTCCACTAGGGAGACAGAGAAAGGAAGTAAAGGTTTTGCTAGACTAGCTAGCTTAAGTTACAATGCATGTACAAGAATCAATATTACAATGAGACACTCTATGCATATGCAAATAAGCCAAGGGTCTACTCGAATAATTCCGAAAAGGCTAACGTACAAACAGTGAGCAAGATGATTTAAGAAAAATCACCCAATGTAAGCCTTCAACAAGAAGAACAAAAGAAAACACAAAGTTTAAGTGAATCACAAGGAATAATAGCTCATGAAGCAAGATTCACAGTAAACTAAAACAAAACACAGCAGCTATATGAATTTGAGAAGCAAGAAACAAAAACAGAACTAGGAATTTCAGCTTCTTTCCACTTGAGAAACACCACAATCTCCTTCTTTAAAGTCTCCTTCAAAATGTTTTGCAAGTATGACTTTGGGAGAACAAAAACCAGATGAGAGCTTGAAAGGAGAAGGTGAGTTGTTGTTCTCCAAAAACAGAGAATGCAGAAAACAAAAACAGTGTTGGAGAAAAATCAGATTAGAGAAAAAATTGCATGGGCTTAAGAATGTAGAAATATTTCCGTTGGAAAGAGAGAGAAGAAAACAACTCACTTTGTCCTTTTGTGATTATTGGCTTATAGCACTAAGCCAACATGAAGGGGACAAAGCCAAGTGGATTAAGAATAATAAATTAATAAAACAAGCATGCCTCAATATATTACATGGTGGCCATCATAACAAATCAGGCTTTCAAGAAGAAAACGGTAGGCTGCAAAAAATCAAAACACAAGCCACTAAATCATGGGAGAAACAAAACCCAAGTTACAAGGAGAAGGAATGATGGCTCTTGATTTGGATTGATGTGGCTCATGCAACCTTTTGGAAAATACATGGGTATGAACTAATAGGTTATATGTTGCCATATACCAAAATAGAGGAACAATTAATGACCATGTAGGGATCTATTATAGGCATGAGATTGTGTTAAGCTAAAACAACTTTTAACCTAATATATGATAAGTATTAAACTTTGAGTTAAGCTTCAAACTCAAATCAATAGATTGAGTGAGCTACACTCTCAATTCAAATTACTTAACATGAATAAGTTGAAAGAGATTTTCGCTTAAACAACCAAACACGATAAATACGAAAGAGAATAAGGTTTTCTTAACTAGAAAACCAAAAGGAAAAACTCGAGTAAAAACCTTGGCAAATATGCACATGCTTACATAATAGTCCTAGAAAAGAAAATAATAAAAATTCCAGTGAGATCCAGCTTTTCTCTGGACTTTAATTTGGACTCAATCCTCAAATGAGATAATGCAACCTGTTAACACACTAAACAAGAGGATTAATCTACAACAACTAAATTAATTGTTGTCATCAAAATCAAAAGGTTCAACACAACAAAGTCTATATTAATATATAAGTCAGACTTATCCATGCAAACTAACTCAGACATGAAGGACTTTCCTAATCATTATGCATTAAATGTATCATCATGCTTCTGAGGGTAGCAGGCAATGGTGAAAATCTGTGTAGCACCTAAAACAATGGCAGAGGGTTCTCCGAAAGCAATTGACAAAACTCCAAGGATTAACTGCCAGTATTTTCAGCACTTTCCCACAAACATATCCAAGCATTAGTGAAGTATCGATCTTTCTTCTCTCCAACCTCTTTTCTTGGTGAGGTCTTTGTGTACCTTAAATAGGTCTCTACTCTCTACTTGGGTAGCTCAATATTGCCACGATGCTCTTGGTCCACTATCATCTTTAGTAGCCTTTATAGTCTATTTCATTGGGTGCCTTGATCTTTCCTTTCTCACATTTCATACTCTTTGGCTAAAGAAGGATTAAATATAAAGATATGTAGTTGTAGTGCTCTTGTCAATGAGAACCACAAAGTTCTTGTCCTCCTTCACAAGAGATTAGATTGACAATAGGAGATCATGCTTCAATAGGTGTAGGACTAACATGATTTGGATTAGGTCTTCAAACTCTTGCCTAGATTGGGCAACCTTGAATCCTTTGGTTTGATTTGATTTCCGGACTCTTAGATGGCCTAATTGATCAATCAGACTATCCATCTTAGCTACAATTTGTAGCTAAGATAGCTCTCTACTCAAGATGTATCTCAAATGGAGCCATGGAAAGGAATTTGGTGCTTAGATGATATCCAGGGAACGTACACAATACAAATCATTGTATGTTGAATTATTTAGAAATAAAGTACCCCACCAAGATGCCCTAATTTGACCTAATGATTTAACACCAATTTTATGCAAGACGGGTGGAGATGGAACAATGCAAATTGGCGGTTAAAGATTTTAAATGATTGATTTTTGCAAATAAAGGCAAATATTTTGAAAGATCAAATATTGTGATGATCACAAAATCAAATCCTCAAAATAAAACCAATTTAAATTAATTTGAATCATTGGTAAATTTGGAGGTGTTGTGCGATAGAAAAATCCCATCCAGAATCAAGGATAAATTTTATAAAACTGTAGTAAGACTAGCAACGCGCCGTTGCCGGGTCCCAAGTCCCGGATGAGAAATGCGGAGGGTTGCGTTAGGTAGTCGACAGCCAAATTAACACTTGATTTAATATATTTTAATGTAATATAATATTATTTATAAAAAATAATTATTTAAATTGATAATATTTGTAAATAATTTTAAAAAATATTATAAAATTATCAAATATCAGAATATTTATATAACATAATATAATATCAAAATAATAGCCAACTAATTCTCCTTAATAACATAAAAGAAATAATAGAAAATTTTAACTTATATCACAAAAA